>JAPMOB010241779.1:0-12364 GCA_029875015.1 Lepomis gibbosus
TGTGTGTGTGTGTGTGTGTGTGTGTGTGTGTGTGTGTGTGTGTGTGTGTGTGTGTGTGTGTGTGTGTGTGTGTGTTTTTGGGCCCCCACAGAAAGCCCCTCTTTGTGCTGTGTTGGAGGCAGCCTTCCTTAATCAGGGGTCATTACATGAGGTTAGTGCAGGGGTCTCCAGGGAGAGGAGAGGGGATCAGAGCCCAGATTAGACCCAGCCGACCCCTCACTGTCCCCAGGCACCACAGTAACGAAACCTGACCCCGCCTCCAAACCCCTCCCTCCTTCCTTTCCTCCTCAACGGAGGATCCAGAAAGAGAAAATTAGAGATTCATTTACAGGAAAACACACCAGACTCTGCTTCTTGTTCTTCTCGTTCTGGTCCTGTTTGTGTGTGTGTGTGTGTGTGTGTGTGTGTGTGTTTGTCTCTGACTCTGTGTGTATATCACGTGTGTGTGAGAAAGAGAGAGAGAGAGAGAGAGAGAGAGGGAAGGTATGTGCCCCGGGGATAACGGGATAATAGGAGGGAGAGGTAAGTGGTTGATTACCTGAAATGGTCCTGGCACAGAAAAGAGAGAGAGAAAAGGAAAGTAAAGAGAGACACGAGGCGAAAAGGAAAGACTGAGAAAATGAGAAAGAGATATAAGGGAATCAAAATCAAGGGGAAATTGGTAAAATTAAGTAGAGAAGATATGAAGAAAAGAAAAAAACAGATAATCAAGGGAGGGTTTAGTATTGACTGGAATCCCTCTCTCTCCGTGTCAATGAGTGGAGGGGAGGATGGCGTGATGGAGGAGTCGTTCTCACGCTTCAGTAGCCAGAACGCTGCTGATAAGACTGAGAGCCCTGGATAGCTTTACACTGATACTCTCTCTTTCTGATTGTGTGTCTGTGTGTGTGGAAGAGTGTGTCCTACCTTCCTCATTGTGCAGCAGGTGACTCAGATTACTGTGCGTGTGTGTGTGTGTGCGTGTGTGTGTGTGTGTGTGTGTATTTGTTTATACAGGTCTAAACTGTACATTACATATATAGCCTCTTTCAGACATGAAAGATTATCTACATGAACAAGCCCCAGATTGTCACCCACTATATAATTCCTTAGTGTAAAAAGAAGTTTTTAGTTTGGGGCTCCCATTTAACGGCTGTTCTTGCTCACATGCTGAAGGTACAGGATAAGCTATACGTCTGGATTTGTTTTCCAAGAAAGACATTTGAAAATGTACTGTGACTTGGCTGGTCACCTGGTGATTTTCTCACATTTTTTATTTTTTTTTCTTCTGCCTGCCTGACCAATGTTTTACAGTGATGCTTTTAAAAGGTGGAACAAGACAGGTATTTCATATTTATCCTAGTGCATGCTGTAACCTTTCCACTAATGTCACTGCTTTCAATTCCGTAGCTCTGTGCAAAGTATTATGGAAGTCTGTGCATTTACTAACGTGACTTTTGCAGAAAAGAAAAAGAAACGTGATCCTGACAAGTGAAGTTCCCAGAACTTTCATGAAGTGAAGGGGCTCACGTGTCAGTTTTCCCCTTCCTTACCTCATATATCACTCGAACATCTCTAGCGTGTGCATGCATGCGTATATTTGTTTTTGTCCTGACCTTTCTCCTCTTGCGGTGGATGTCCCCGATGCTGTTGGCAAGCGAGTTGGGTCCCAGCAGCGTGGAGGTGCTCTGCGGCCAGTCCACCGTCACCAGCGTGTGCTCGCCCATCAGCACCTTGCGCACGTTCTCTGCGCCCGTCACCCGGATCAGAGGGCGGCCCAGCAGATGGGTCTTGAACACGTTGCCATACTTCTGCCTTCGCGATGCGTGGAAGCCTGAGCCCTAGACAGAGGGACAGAGAGGAGACATAAAGATCAATCTTAAAGCTCTATGGATTTGAACAACACGGACTCTTAAGAAATGTCCTAAATATATGGGTTTGAGAACTTTTCCGTTGGACAAATAAAGACTGTGGTAGGATTATTAATCAATATCTATGGCTCAAAGTTTGCTTCACTAGTAGTTGATCCTATCGAACATCAACTAATAGTCTAGGCTATTTCAAAATCTGTTTTGATATAGTTTACTCTACATTCACTTCATAAAGATTTATATAAGAAGGTAGGGATTCCTAAAACTTTTAAGCCTGAAGAAAGTGGAAGAACACGCTGGTTTTAAAGGATGCCTGGGCCAAGAGAGAGACTGTGCAGGAAATTTGCCTAAATCATTTTGAATTTCTCGCACCTGTAGAGAAGGTGTGAAAGGACATTATATCGAGGAATTCCCCCAAGACTCCACCCTGTTTAGCTGGCGGTTGATGGAGAGCCCCCTCATCTCCTTCTTCTGATTACCTCTTATTTTTCTTGTCTTTATTTCTTTACCTCAACATGCCAGAAATTTGATAGCAACACCTGAAAAAAATGTGGCTCATCTTACATTCTAGTGATGCTTTGTAAAATTGCAAAAATCCCCATCAACACCTTTCTCAACGTCACCGTCTTTCTCCTCATCCTCACCGTCACCCAGACTTGCTCTACGAGCTGCCAAGTGATGCTGATGCTATTTTGCTCTATCTGACCAGAACCTTTCAAGTTTAAGTTCTGCAGCGATTCTCACGCCGGCTATTAGTTTAAAACAGCCTCTTAGGATCTGACCTTCACTCCAGCTTTGATCTTCACCTCTAAAAGCTCTTAGTAAGTAGTTTTTCTCCGTGTGGTTTGGGGCCCAAACAGACCATTTCTGGTGAGTCCCCACATGCTAAAAGTTACTGATGTTTCCATCATCTCGGGCTCCCAGTACAAAACTAAATGTATACACTGAAGGTAGCGGACTGCAGATGTTTAAAAAGGCTGTATACACCAGGTTAACTCAATGATGAAAACTGATTCAGGATGCCTCCGGGATGTGATCTGAGTTCAGCTTTAACTTCGGCCGATGAATAGTTGAGGTCAGAGGTTCTCAAAACATTTTCAGCTCAGACTTCCAGTACAGTAAATGAAACA
Source organism: Lepomis gibbosus (assembly GCA_029875015.1). Lineage (NCBI taxonomy): Eukaryota > Metazoa > Chordata > Actinopteri > Centrarchiformes > Centrarchidae > Lepomis > Lepomis gibbosus. The sequence goes on from JAPMOB010241779.1 coordinate 2,981, forward strand.
TCTCAGCCAGGAGGACCAGAGCAAAGGAATTTAAAAAGATCTTGATGTGGTTCCTCAAAGATTTGATCAATTTCAGCCTCGGTTCTATATAGGTTCTTTTTATGAGTGTTTAACAACTTTAATATGGGCATTACCATTTTCTAATTTCTAATCCCAGTTATCCAACCAGTGTAATGTAAGCAATGACACTCAGTGTCTTCTGTCACACCTAGCTTGATGTTTGAAACACCACAGCAATGGGTGTTTAGAGGCAGATGCTAAAAATGAGCTTGTAATGCAGTAAGTTGCCCAAACTTCTTGCTGCCAAGCTTATAGTAAACACCTATGCCTCTTTTTCTACACGGTGTCCCACCATGAGAAGCAGCCCAGTCCATTTCGGGCCCCTGCCCCATGGTTTGAGCAGCCTGGCTGTCGGTAAACCCCCAGAGGACCGGTGCTGGAGTCAGTTAGCGAGCTGACCTGAGTTCAGCTTTGACGCTGACCTCTAAACGGTCCGGGTCACGGCAGAGCGAGAGGGAGCCGACCCCAGAACTGTAAATGGGCTGTTTGAGTGAAAAGAATATATATCAGCCGGAGGGCAGCTTACTGTGTTACACACACGCACACACACACACACACACACACATATCGGGAATACACACCAACACTCGCAGACAAACAAATCATTCACACACGAGCTCATACGCACACACGTACAGTAAAAACACACGTGCATGTACGCATAAAATCTATGAAAAAAAAATGTGCAAAGCAAACAAACACGCAGAGGCCTAACTGCAAATTGCCGTGACAACACTAACTGGTTTGACCCCAGTTTACTCCTGGGGAAAGAGATATGTATGACTGTGAGGCACACACATAAACATATGCACCTAAGAAGCAGTACTATGAGGCGCTGTAAAAAAGTTCCACATTTATACTACACCAAGAGAGATGGCGTCTCGGGGGCTTTTTAAAAATGATGTAGATAAGGGTGAACTCTTTTTCCCTTCTATTATGATGGAAATTAACATTAGGAGCTACTGTAACGCTCACGCTACAGGAAACCATCAGTATGTTTGTGTATTTGTGTGTGAGAGAGAGGGCTTCTGAGGCATGCGTTTATGTGTGTGTTCAGGGACTAATTTTAGCAGGTAGTTTGTTTCCTGTTTGAGACACACCTCTCACAGCAGTGGTGTGAGAGGTGTGTGTGTGTGCACAAACATAGCTTCTTCTTTCTGCAGCGTTCCGCTGACTGAAGCTTCAAACCTTTCCTCAGTGATTCTGGTTTATGGTGTAATTTGCGGCTCAGAGTCCTGCAGAGAAGCTGTGATACATTTAATAAAATCAAATGAAAAGCTGCTTCAGCCGCCAAGAGCTGTTAAAATGAAGTAGGAAACACAAAGCTAACTACCTGCTCAGTCACTCTGAGTGAAAGTATCAACTAAATATGAACAGAAACTGTAGATTTGGTCCTGTAACGACTGTTTATGTTTAGCCACATCTGCTCATCTTTTACTCTTTTCTTCTACTGATCACATGATTAATAGCTGCTACTGTTGTGGTAGTTTTATGAGGTAGAAATGCATTCAGCTGGTTTGTAAAGCCTTAAAGAGGCAGAGGTGTCTTGACTTTTATTCCCTAGTATTTGTCAAACTCTAAAAACACAAGACACTACACCTCCCGTAATGCAACTCTTCCTTTTGACCCTCCCTGCCTGGTAGATTCCTGTCTCTTTCAGTTTGTAAAACAGGCTTTTTGTCAAAAATGTGTAGTCTGTGAGCCAATGCTGACACGTCATCAGGGTTTCGGACTTTAGTAGCACGAGTAAAATTGTTGGCGTGCCCCTTTTAACAACACAAACACTATGTTTTGATGATGAACCTTGAACGGTAATGTGATGTTAATGAACATTTTACAGGTAACTTCACAGTGATGCTAGCTTTTGAGTTGCAATTTGTCATTTCCCATTTAAAGTCTTCTTTTTGTCTTATAGTGTGTACCCAAAATAATGGAAACACTTTAAAGGAGACAAAAAGTTGTCTCCTTTAAAGTTAACTCTGCTGCAAATGTAGGCCATGTGTTGTATTGTGTATACTTCATATCATATTTGTGTTAAGCCCGGTATCCCCAAGAAATACATCCACATTGGATGATTCGGCATACATTTAAGCGCCACTGGCAGAAGTAACATGCTCTTTACATGTCGAGGTGAAAAGTAAGGGTGTGGAGGTACACACCTGTAATAGACATTTCCCTTCTTATTAACTACGATCTTTCCTAGCTGTAACCATAGTTTATTTGTTGTTACCATGGCGTTTCTCTACTGTGGTTGCCATACGCGGAAGTACCTTAGAAACGCTGGCAATGGATGTAAAAAAACTTTGCAATCCAGGGTTTTGCAGAATCATTCAATACTGTTTCCTCCTACGTGTTGATTCAGTTTGCTGTTTTTAGTGCATATTATCATGACTTACCAGAATGTTCTTCTTGACTTATTAAATTATTTCTTGCAGCTTTTTTAAGCTTCATCCACACAAAGACATTTCGCTTTGCTAAAATACATGTCAACTCCACTTGTTTCAATGGACAGGCGCGGCTCGACTTTTTCATTGTCGCAGAAAGTGCTTCATATTATACTATCATATTATACATATTATTCATATTTATTTTTTTACTTAAAGTAAAAATAAAAACGCCACCAGCAGGCTGAGAGCAGGGTACCCAGCTTCAAACTGAAAATACTGCGGGTTAAGATTTAGGATCAGAGATACGGTTCAATGGGTCACTCGACTTTGTTTTTTCTTCGTTGCAGAAAACATCTTTTGAAAATGCTTCATCACTTCAAAAGAAGCAATAAGGCATACCTGTCAAATGACAAACAAAGTCCAGAGTCTTTACTGCTTTTTTCATTTGGCAGTTTGTAGCTCATCTTTTCTCCCCTCCCTGCAACGCACCTCACATCTTAACGTTTCTCTGTGAGAACTGGGCCTAAATTGAGCACAGATGCGTCAGCCTCTTTGCAGCTCTGTTAGCTGTTTCATGTTGCTTTGAAAACTCTGATTGCCAGACTGCTTTTATAGATGAAAAATGCTGCTAATTAGCATTCAGCCCAACACGCCCTGCCTCCGTAACTTTGTTTGTCATTGCGCTTAAGCTACTTCAGATGTTCAGACCTTTTTATGAGGTGCTGACATTATTTTATCTACACCGTGCATTTTGAAGATTTTGAGATTCTGGAGTCTTTCTATAAATCCTTACTCGGTATACAGCTTTTCTTACAGCTACACTGCAGTCTGGTATACTTCCTAATCCCGCGGTTGTGGAAAGCAGTCTCAGCTGCTTCTACAATACAGTTCTTCCCATCAAACGGTACAACATGCCAACTGGAAAGCAACCAGTCTTCGATTAGGAGGGATTTTATAGCAATACAGGACATTTAAAACCAATGTTTTAGATTTCTGCCATCAGTTTTCATCGTAGTTACTCGACACAGCCACTTAAACGTCCCGTCAGGTTGATGTTTCTTTTAAAAGTGTATTTTTAAAGAGAATTCATTCTTGTATCCATCGCTCCTTCACCTTAGCAGATTTCGGTTTCTTTTTCTCTCTCTCTGTCGATCTGTCTGGGTACAAACTGTTGACCTGAACTGTTTTCACAGCTCCTGTACACTTCCTCTTTTACTGTGGCATGCACACACACACACGGTAACACACACACACATTTGCGCACACACCAGGTCGCCGGCTGGCCTCTGGAGCCCTCGGGGTGTGTGTGCGTGTAAGAGTGGGGTTGTTTTCCAAGCTACATTTTGCTGCCACATGGATGTAGAGTGGTTTAGTATGTCTGCCTGGCAGGCCTGCTCACACACACACACACACACTTTCGAAGGGAGTTCCTCAGGCAGCCAGACAAGGCTCCCTTTCACACTCCAAGATACAGCATCAGATTGGGCCGATTGTGTACTTCTTGTGGTGTATGTGTGTGATGTGTGTGCAGTTACGTGCGTTATGTGTGTATCTCTTCGTACATGTTCTCTTTCCAGTTCTCTCTATTTTCTTTTCACACACACACACACACAAACACACATTTTGGCAGGATAATGGAGGTTTTCATGTGTCTTATTCCCCACAAGAAAATGGAAAAAAATTGTGCGTAAAACCAAGAGAGTTACTCTAAAATAATGTGTGTGTCTGTGTGTGCGTGCCAGGGGTGTGGTCTGGATGACATTTAGCATAAAAGGTGAGAAGTGTACACCCCCCCTCCTCCTCTGCCTCCCAAATCTGGCAAAACACACACACAGAGCAAGCATGGAAAAGTTGTGATGTAATGACGCCACACTTCTCCTGCAGGAGAACACGTACATAACCGCACATGGGATCACAACACACATGCACAGAGTCGTAGACGTCGCCGCAGAGACGCAGGCGTCACAGCTTCACACTGATTGCGCAGACTGAACACTCACTTCCCTCCAAACTTCAGTGGAGAGAAGGAGCCTTCACTGTAAACACTTGCTTAGTTTCACAAAAACCCAGAAACCAAAATTGCTACCACAACATTACGGCTGATTTTACCGCTGAGGTCACAGGCAACAAACTCTGATGTGAGCTGAAAACCATAAAGAGGTTTCTCTTAATGATGGCGGGTATAAAGTTTTAAAGCTTTTTTCCCCCCTTGTGGATGTGTTACCTAGCAACTCAGAGAAGTACAAGCTGTTGTAGAGGCAGAAAACGTGCATGTGCTCAGTTTCTTTCAGTTTGTTTTAGTCTATTTTGAATAAATCCTGTATATTCACAAAAGATTTGTCTTGCGGGTATGCTTTTAGCGAAAGTTTACTTTAGAATATACAACCAAGTCTCTTACTCTCACGTCTTCTTTCCATTCTGGTTTGTCGTAGCTATATAACACAAAGTTTTCCTTGTCGCAACCAGCAAGCGCACAAAGCATGTCAAAATATAAAATCAGACTTCATTAAATGGTCTGTTTTTTCAACCACTTTATGTCTGTCTCAGGCCAAAACTCCCAGTTCACTTAAAGTAAAAATCTAAACAGCGCTGGCCGGTTGGGAGCAGCAAATGCAGCTTCAAACTGGACACCGAGGTACAAAATACTGCACAGTGTCACAAAAAATTAAAATTTAGAATCAGAGTAAAGGTTAAATTTAGGACAGAATAAGGGTAAAATTGAGGATATGTTAAATTGAGGGTTAATGGTTTTGCACACACCAATGACGGTCAGCAATAGTGTTTAATAACAAAGTAAGGGAACATCCCTAAGGTATTGTGCTTTCAACTTTGTGTGTGCGTGTGTGTGTGTGTGTGTGTGCGTGTGTGTGTATGTGTGTGTGTGTGTGACTACAGTCTGGACAGAGCCGTTCTTGTAACCAGCGATGCCCACTTCTACAGAGTCCCATTTTGTGTTTTTTGAACAGAGATTCATCAGATATTTTACAAGAACCTCAATAAAGGCAGGAGAGAGGGGGGTTTCGGTGAGGATTTTCCACACACACCATCCAAACACTCTAACACACGCACAAAATTTTTCATGACACACTCACATACACTAAAAATTTCTGACAAGCGCCACCACGATCACAGAAAATCTCATAAAATCTACCTGACTCTCTTGTTCTCTCTCTCTCTTTCTCTCTCTAAAACACACACTCATCTCTCTCTCACACACACACACACACACACACTGTCCGAGCAGAGCTAGCTAGCACGCCGGCCGTACTAAAAATACCCCCATCTGTTCTGTTGGGGTTGGCCTGGGGGCAAACCTGGGCCCGGGCTTATAAATGTCCTCTTTGTAGCGCAGTGGAAATGTCCAACAAATGACTCTTTTATTAGGGCAAGACAAAAAATCACAGCTAATTATGTTTACTCAGATCAACGCCGCGGCTCAGCCACCACACACCCGCTGGCTGGAGGGACAGCGAGAGTGTGTGTGGAGTGGGAGAGAAAGTGTACATTTGTAGCAGTTATGAAACAGAAATATTAGCGTGACGCTTACAGGGAGCAGAGAGGACTTTTCTAGAAAAGAGGTAGAAACAGGCTGAAGGGAAAACAGCAGCAGGAAATGAAGGACGGCACGTCTGAAAGCAACAAAGTAGGAAACAAAGAGTAATTTACTGGCTCAGATTTGTGTGTCCTGCTGATACTTTGCATGAAAAAAGAAAAGAGAGACAGAGTAGGTGATGATTTTTTAGATGAAGGAAGCAGACAGTGAATAAGTTTGGATTTCTTTTTGAGGCTGAAGTTTGCGTTCAATAAATTGTCAGATGTGTTGTCATCCTCTAGCTGAAGTTCTTTCATTGCATAGGTAATCAGAATCGGAAATACTTTATTCTTTTTAAATGTTCAAGGTATGTTTTGATGACCTCTTGCTCTTGTTCCTACTTAACATGATGTGAGTGTCACCCAGTTGAAAACACCCACTTCTCCTACATTCTTGCACTGAAATAATTTGCTGGAACATAGATGCATCTTTATCGTTTGTGTATAGATTTGGAGCCATTGTTGTTGTTAGTGATTACATCTTCAGCTCTTTTGTTCAGATTTCTGAAATTAAAGTTTAACTTATGTTGGAAATCCTCTCAAAATGGTCATTTGTAAATTCCACTATGGTTGTCCATTGTATTGCAACAGACAACCATTGCAGGTGCTGAGGGTAGCAAAACCGTTGCTCAAGGCCAACTTTTAACACGGGGAAGTTGACGACACAACGTGAGGTCGATTTTTGTCAGCTTGGTGTGGTGGTCACGAAGGAGCAGGTGAGTAAAATGTTATCTATAGGGACAGGAAACGATAAAAAAAATCAACAGAAGATTTCTTAATAAGAGCGATAGCAACAGCGTAAAGTTCGACACTCACAGAAAATCGAAATGCACCAACAGAAATTTCAAATGAGCTTCACATTTGCTCACATGGCTTGACTGACAGGCGATTCTTTTTGGGAGATACAGTTCGGGAACACAAAGATGACTAGAAGGTGAATCTTGAAGGCTTCTGCTGAAATAAAGAATAAAAATTAAAAGTGAGAAAGCAGCAGCGGCAGCAGCAGAGATGGACGAGAGAGAGGAAAACAGGTCAAAGGCTGTGAGGGAATTCCTTCTTTCTTTTCAGTTGTTAGTCATTCAGCCGGTGCCAGAGATATCAAGGAACCAGTGTGCGTGTGTGCGTGTGTGTGATTGTGTGTGTGTGTGTGTGATTGTGTGTTTGAATGGTACGATAGGTCCTCGACTTGACAATGAACCACGTCTCTTTGCGGTCACGCCTCCACATCAGAGAGACAGAGAGACGAGACGAAAGAGAAGAAATAAGAACGCAGGATGAGAGAAAGGAAAGGAGGAAGGAAAGAGAAGAAGGGGAGGAGAAGAGATAAAGAATGGAAGAAAAAAAACAGGGGAATGAGAAAGTGTCAGAGGGGTAAGAGCCAAAAACGCAGCGAGAGAAAGCGAGCGCAGAACGTGGCAGAGGAGGCAGAGAGATGGGAAGGGTGCTCGTTTCAGAAAGGACGGATTAACGAAAAGGGGCTTCGGATAGTTCAGCCAAAAAACAAGGAGAATAGAGAGACAGGGGGAGAGAGAGCGGGAGAGAGAGAGGGAGAGAGAGGGTTGGCCCCTGACCTGGAGACATTATAGGAAGGGAGATTATGGTTGTTCAAAACTCTCTAAGCACTCACCCCAGGACCCCAGCTAATACCCTGACACACACACACACACTCACACACACACACACGTACCTCAACCACAAACGAATACAGATGCACAGCGTGAGGCTCAATAGATACATGTAGCGTTGTGGTGATGCTCTATATTTTTCTTATTGTCAACATGTCCTGCAAAAGGACCAACAATGAATGGGTCCTACCAGCATGTATTGTGGTGCGTAGCCAAAGACTGATATATCTTCTTCCTCTTGACCACAGAGCTCCATTGTTTTCCCAAAACTATTAAAAACACATCACTGAGCCGCACTGTTGCACTGGGTGACATGTTCTTACACTACCATGAACACACACACTGTAGTTTATTTTGACTCAGTCCCACACTGCTTTTGGAAATACAAGAGCACCAGATGTGTATCAATCCGCAGCTGAAAATAGTCCCCGACAAATGTGCTGTTTACGCCTGTTTAAGTAACATCTGCTAAAAGCTACCGTGCCCAGCTGTTTCAGGAAATTACTGAGTCTTTTTTTAAAATGAAATGATATCTTTGAGATTTTCGTCTTTAGTAAGAACAAACTGGTTTGCGTCTGAGCGCCACAAACAGTGTTTTTTGGGGGGGTTTAAAAATGGAATTTGTTGACAATAGAAAAAAAAAGATTCATTCCTTCTTTATCATTTTATACACTCTATCTTTTATACATGAAGTTCATAACTAGTGAAAATGCAATCTGTGTTCCACACACATACACACACTCATTGAGAAGGAGGGCTTAGCATCGTGCTCTATACTCGGCCAGGGACAAGAGTGCTGGAGGAGGGAGCAGTGTGTTCTCGGGGTGAAAGAAGGGGCAAAGGAGACGGCTGCCAGCACCTCCTGCTAATCTGAACAAGAAGAGGACAAGGAAGGCATGGGTGGATGGATGGGCGGATGGGTGGATGGATGGATGGAGAGGAAAGAAGAAGAAGAGAGTAAAAGATAAAAGCTAGATGTGCGATGTTTTAAGTTACATTATCGATTTATGTACTTTTGTAGTCGCTGAATCCTTTTGCGATAAAGATACAGTCCAAGCGGGAAATGTGGAGGAGTGGAGGAAAATGAGAAAAACGCGGAGGGAGGTGAAGGGGCAGCTGTTAAAGGGAGAGATAGTGGAGAAAATATAGGAGATGTGAAAATGAGGAAAAACACGCGGGCAGAAAAGACACGAGACAAGGGAAAAGTTTTTTAAAATTCAAGTGCAGAGAGTTATATAGAGCGACATGATGTAGAGGACAGGAATTAAAGGAATGATAACGTAATAACACGAAACGCAGTTGATGAATGCAGGACTGAAAAGTTAACATTGTTAACAAAATTGACTTATACGAGACATAAATAACAGAGGCATGCCCAGCCCATTTTTCATCAATAAATTGAATTAAAAGACTAAAAAGACGGGGCAAAAAATACGAGCGATGAGCGGAACAGATGGAGGGCAGCTTAGAAAAAACGTTAGAGGGGTGTGAGAAGAAGAGTCCTCGGAGGTTCAAGGGTCCTGCCTTGAATGTTAACACTGTCACACCACACACACATAAAGGGCTGCCCCTAGTGCCCGCTCAATGAACTATGTATCTCTCACCCAACAAACACACACTTGCCAGTTCCCTGCCACTTTTGAAGAAAGAAAGAAAGAAAGAAAGAAAGAAAGAAAGAAAGAAAGAAAGAAAGAAAGAAAGAAAGAAAGAAAGAAAGAAAG
>JAPMOB010241781.1:0-16701 GCA_029875015.1 Lepomis gibbosus
ACCGTGATCATGTAACGAGCGTGGATTAGTTCAACCTGCAGCTGATAAAACTATTACTGTAACGTTGCAGTGGGAGTTTCTCCGAGTTCCCAGCTCTGCCTGTCTACAGCCGCTGTCACTCTGCCTTTTTTCGGGAGTACTGTGCCAATAAGCCGGTGTCTCGCTGCGCTGAAGGAAGTAAAGTTACGGCCCCGGTGTTGATCCGCCTCTCAGACAGGAACCATGAAGTAACAGAGCCTGAACATGTCTGAGTGAAAAGCCACAGCCTGCATGCTGCTGTTCCTGCGTTTATTGCAGGATTTCTGTGTGAAGGCGGTTGTGTTTCATTCTGCTCGCTCATGAGTTCAAGCGAGCATACACCTGGTTGCAATCTTGAAACCACACCGCTAGTAGCCGCTGGAAACTACATAATGCCCCTTTAAGTTTATTGGAATTCAGTTTGAAACTAACAAATTCATATTCAGTTTTTTAAAGCAATTATTCAAGTTGAGCAATTCAAATTCAGTTTTTTAATGCAATTATTCAAGTTGAGCAATTCAAATTCAGTTTTTAATGCAATTATTCAAGTTGCGCAAGACAAATTCATTTCTAAATGATTCAAATTCAGTCTGTACTGATACAAAAAACAGCCCATAATCCAAAAGTGTCTTGGGATGTACAAAGGGCAAAGGACCGGATGCAGCAACTGGCAAAGACAAAGCATAGGTCAGGTTAGGTCAGAGGCAGGCCAGCATGCAGGCCAAAGACGGTCAGAAAGGAATAACAGAGGACATGCTTGGCAAGTTAATGAAATCAACATTGATATGGGTTTGGTGGTTCAGGTTCTGCACTTGTTCAAAAAGGCAAATTAAACATAGGTGAAATCTTGACATTTTTGTCCATTGGTTTACCAGCTTTGTCCATTGGTTTACCAACTGCAGTTTCTGTTTACTCCTGTGTGTCTAATAGGAGTAAACAGAAGTGGTACAATATCTGTGATGCAGAAAATGTTTGTAGCATTTGAGGCATCTTAATTTTATTAAAGCTGGATTAAAGGAATAGTTCAACATTTTTGGGAAATATGCTTATTTGCTTTCTTGTCAAGAGTTATATGAGAATATCAGTACTACTGTCTGTACAGTAAATATGAAGTTACTTCCAGCCGTAGGTTAGCTTCACTTAGCAAAAAGACTAGACGTGGGGAAATAGCTAGCCTGGGTCTGTCCATGTCATTTGTTAAATCTGTACTACAGCCAAAGTGTTTCTGTACAAAGTCACTGCTCCCAGCCAAGAAGTAGTCTGGCACACCCTATAAAACCACCAGTGTGCCATTTTTACACTTTAGTTTTTGTACAGATTAAACAAACATTACAATATTTGTAAGCTTTGGAGGGGCCAATAGGTTGTTTTTGTTTGCTTTGCACAAAGACATGGGAGTGAGTGGTATCTATCTTGTCATTTAACGCTCAAGAAAACAAATAAGTGTACTAGTACTAAGTAAGTATAATTACTTGGGGACAGCAGAATAACATTAGAAAAATACACAGTCATTCAGTCATGTTGCTGGCAACCTGACATGTCTGAGAGCAGTATTCACTCCTCTTTTCCTCTGTTTTGGGCTCCACCAATTCCCGAAAAAAAAACTCTGGCTCTTTAGCTACTAAATGTTCCAATATGTTCAATTTGCTAACTTCACCTGTCTGCCATCTGTGCCTAGCTGGTAGCGTACAATGGTTTTATCTGGGCTTTTTCACTGAGTACAGCTGTCTGCCATAGCTGATCAAACTGATCATGCTGATGACTAATAAGAGCGGTGAGAGTGAACCAAAACAGTAAAGTGGTGGGCATAAAAACCAAAACAATAAACTGAAGATGCTAACATGCTCTGTAGAGCTGAGGGAAAATGCAGTCAGGTGGAACATGGCTAGCCGCTGGGTGGTATTGCCGCCCTGGCCTCCTTCCAGACCCGATGACATGTATTATCCTGGACTGACGGCATTGCTACTTCAATCTCATGACTCGGGAATAAAGGAGGTGTTGGCACACACTGGGCAGGCTGCCACTACCTCCTGAATATCTGTGAACGTAGAGGGCCACCAAAAACCTCCAGTTCACGCTGACTAAACTGAACTAGAACAATAAGATAGAAAAATGTAACCCACCCAAAAACAAGAGAGCCTGACAAGAATTAAGTCTCTTAGATGAACGTAATAAGACAAGTTTTTATGATCAGTTCAAACCACAACCTGATGCTTAGCCCCCTCCAGCCAATGTTCTATTCTTCCAGTGGCCAGACCACAGCCAACAATCCTGGTTCCCCACATCATAATTTTTCTCTGCAGATGACAGGATTCGCAAAAATAAAAGCATATGGATGCGCCTATCATCACGAGATGAGTGTGGTGACAGCACAGCCCCCAGCCATGTTGGAAGCGTCTACCTCCATTATAAACTGCAACTCAGGATTAGGATGAATGAGAACAGGAGCAGAGATGAACAGGTGCCTCAATTTCTGGAAAGCCCTCTCTACTTCAGGAGTCCATACAACCCAAATGGCCGGAGATGTAAGTAATATGAGCAGAGCTGCCACCTCGCTGTAATTCCGGGTGAACCGCAGGTTAAAATTGGTGAAGCCCAGAAAACATTGCAGCTGCTTCCTGCTGGTGGGTGTGGGCCATTCCTCTACTGCCTTAACCTTGGCAGGTTCTGACATCAACCGCCCTTGCACAATGACATAGCCAAGAAAACTGATGGAAGTTACATGAAACTCACTCTTCAGTTTTTATCAAAGAGACTGTTGTCAAGTAACCTATGTAGCACCAACCTAACATGCTGTTTGTGTTCCTCCATGTTCTGAGAAAAAATCTAAATCCCATCCAAGTACACATAAACAAATCTGTTGAGCAATACTTAAAATGCCCCAAAGGAGTGTTTGTAGCCGTCTTCCACTCATCACCCTCTCTGATGTGGGTCAGATGGTATGCGCTACTTAGGTCCAGTTTAGAGAACATAGTGGCCTGATGTAAAGGCTCAAACGCTGGATCAATGAAGGGAAGTGAGTACTTGTTCTAGACTGAAATGATATTTAACCCCCGTAAATCAATACATAGGTGAAGAGACTGATCTTTCTTCTTTACAAAAACAAAACCTGCCCCTAGTGGTGAGGAGGAGGTTTGGATTATGCCAGCAGCCAGAGAATCATGAATGTATTTCTTCATAACTTCTTTCTCTGTATGTGAAAGGTTGTACAGCCTGCTAGAAGGCAGAGGAGTGGCTGAGATTAACTTGATGGCGCAATCATAGGTCCTATGAGGTGGCAAAGACATTGCATGGTTCTTACTAAACACTTCACTTAGATCATGATACACTGATGGAACTGCCGTCAAATCAGGGTGCTCTGAATGCTGGGTAGGAGTAGATGGACTAAAACGATTAATTCATGGTGTTTGCCAACCAGCATGAGGTTCCGGTGGAATGCAGGAGAGTGTGATCGGAGCCAGCAATCTGCCATCTAGTACATCGACATCCTTGGCCTCTTGTACTTCAGTAGTTGTGATGCCTTAACTCCGAAACCACAGAGGCATTGATAAAGCTCCCATATGCCCCAAGCTGCATAGGCTCCTCTCCTAGCGTGGCTGGACCTCTCCTGAAGCAGACTTGCCTTCATAGTAGGGGTTTTAACCGAGGGAAAATCAACTGCCCTAGAGTTTAACCTATTATGCTCACAAAGCTTTAAGAGTTGTCCCTGATAGCTAGCTCATCTTTCATGGCCCCTGATAAGTCCCAGACAAAAACCCTTTGTAAGGCGGTCTCCCCCCAACCACTCACTCCTGCCAAAATTCTAAATTCTATGAAATAATCTGCGACTCACAGGAACAACTCTCCCTGACTGAAAGCGAGCAACCGATCTCCTGCCTTCTTAAGCTCAGCAACAAAAATTCCAAAATTACTACAAACAGACGACCCACTATCTACAAGCACCGTTCCCCACTGAGCTGCTCCACCTGACATTAATCCAATCATAAACGCTATCTTTGCAGCATCAGAGGCATAAACGTTAGGCTGCAGTTGAAAAATTGGTGAACACTGTATTATGAACTGCCCACAAGAGCACAAGCTACCTGAGTAGCGTTTCAGAAAGGGGAAGAACAGGTCTCGGCCTAGTGGAGCTGGCATTGCTTGAGGCTGTGGGCGCTGAAGAGATCGGGAGTGGCTGTGGCTGGGGAGGTAGCAGAAACTCTGGGAGATGCAGAAAGGTGAGGGGCAATATCCTGTAATCTGTGTTCTAAAAGATTCACAGTAAATTACCTATGGCATTGGCTACATCATGTAGTATTCTTTCCAGCTGTCCAACTCTTGCTCCATGGAGAGCAAGTGCCTGACGGACAGACTCTGTGTCTGCGGGTTCCATCTTGACCAGATTATTCTGTTATCGTTGGTTAAGGCGGAACCCAGTGCAGACACAGAACCTAGTACAAAGTTAAACAGGGTTATTATCACTCAAGGCAAAAATTCTTCATAGCAGGTGAGTTTGGTCGGAACAGGGGTGGTCAGGCAGCAACAGATTAAGATTGGTCCAGTCCAGTCTTGGCAGAGTCTCTTCAAATTGAAGTTGGGAACAATTTCTTTTGGAACCACTTGTACTACAAAGCCTGAGTTACCATAATCAGGATTGCCGGGGTATTTAAGCCATGGGGTGATTAGCAGACTAGGTGGTGGAACTGGTGTGTAATTCTGCCAGGTGCTGATGAAAACCACGCCTACAACCTCATTTACACTCACACACACAGACAGACAAGAGGGAGGGGGATAAACATGGGAAAACCAACACAACCCCACAGCCCAGGCTGTGACACATTTGTTTTATGAAAACAAATGCAAATATACAAAATATAATATACACAGCTATAAAAAGTACAATTCAACTAAACAGTTGATGGGGCTGCAGAAACCAGAGTGCATATCAGTGAACACATCTGAAAATATAACTAAAATTTGAATATTCTTAGATAGCATGCACAGTAATATATAAAATACAAATGAAGAACTTGTCACGTCAAAGCATGATAGATGGTGTAAATACAATAGCTGGATGCAACCAATCAGAAACCAAGGGCAGACTCTTAGGGAAAAAGTGACTCACTCATTTCTATGCCTGTCTTTTCCATATATTGGGGAGTGCATCCTAAGTAATATACACGCTATAAATAGAAAAATGTGTAAATGGCATCACACATACACACAACACACACACATGCATTTTAATTGTCTCACCGTTTGAAGTAACTCAAAGTGAATATGTGATTTGTCAATTGATTCTTTTTCTCCCAGGCTATGAATAAAATGCTTTAATTATTCATGTACTGACGTCAGATGTCCGCTTGAATGTTGTATGTGGTGCAGACCTCTTTCTCCGGGCAAGCTACTTCCCCCACCCCATTCTCAACCCAATAGCACCCCCACCCCCACTGCCACCACCACCCCTCCCCCAGAGCAGACACCCTCATGCTCCCCCTAGCTGAGCATGCTCTACCTGGCATGAACGGAACTTGAACACGTTGCAGGAAGCTTGCAGACAGGCGTCAACCAATTGGAAGGAGCTTCGTCCAAAAATGAAGTCTGTTTCTCTGCATCTGCCACCCCTTTCCTCCATCTACTGCAATCCTCCCCACCAGAGGCTTGCCTGTGCCATGCGATCGGAACACTGCTACTTTGTAGAGCAACTGGTATCTTTAGTAAATTTCATCTCAAATCAGCTGCAGAAAGATAGAATACTGGGTTTTATAGTCAGTTCTGAAAACATGTATTGAAAGTTATTATCGTTCATTTTGACCTCTGTTGATTTTACCAATAAAAAATCTCTGGCCCATTTCATAGTGTGTTCTCTTCAAACAAAACAAGCAACAGTGCTTAAACTTCTCTATTTTTTTCCATAGAAGAAAAGCAGTTTTCTGTTCTACTCTATACTATTAGATGTAGAGGAAGTAGAAAGAGGAATATAGGCAGTGACTTCAGTCAGATTCTCCTACTTGACACCCACTTTTTTTAATAGTTTACTTAGTTAACAAATTTCAATAAAACCAACCACCCTGATAAGGAAACTACTTTTAAGACTAATTTAAACAACATATTTTATTTTGAGTACATTTTGATCATGTGAACTTTTACATTACCAAATATATAAAAGGGATTAGGGCTGCAACTATCAATTATATTCATTCATCAAATATTCGGCGGGTTATTTTCTCAATGAATTCACAAGCTCTCAGAGCAAAACATAAAATCTTCAAATGTCTTGTTTTATCTGATACAGCCAAAGATATTTAATTTACCATATGACAAGTACTTTACAGTAAAGGTAGCAAATAGACACATTTAACCTTTTTTAACATTTTATCTTTTGATAATAGTGGCCAGTTAATTTTCTTTTGATCCACTAATCAACTAATCATTCCAGCTCAACTGCAACCTGAGATCTATCTAAGTTTGGGTTTGATAAAAGAACTCATGTCTACTAAAGGTTTCATTTTTGTTATTGTTAACATTTACAATAATATATAAATGCATAAATAGTATACCTAAAACTAAAATGCCTGATGGCAGAGTGATAAAAGCTTAAATATGTTATTGATTGTTATTTATTGTGCCAATAAAAGCCAGTAATTCTTGTTTTTAAGATTCATTTATCCTGAATTTTTTTTATATTAACAATCAGTGCTGGCTAACGGTTAGGAAAGGCCCTGGGGTGGGTTAAGTGATGATGAAGTAAATTTATGGGGTACTGTGTGTCTGTGCAGTAGCTCAAAAATATTTAAACTTCATCACAGCTCAGATCTGCCCTCCCCAATCCATCACTTACATTACATTCTATATGAATGAGCTCCTTATCAGTATAAACCTACACTGCTGAGATTCAGAACAATTTGCTGTCTTAACATGTACATGGTTAGGTCTGGAAGATATTAGAGGATTCTGGTCTTTTTGGGCTGTTCCTTCCATAGGTGTGCACTTAAACCATATGGCGAGTAACACTAAGCATATTATCAAAACAAATCTATCATTTTGACAATGTCAATGTATCTAGAAAAAATCCTTCTTCTAACACCTAATTACAAACCTTATCTTTTGTGTTAACTCCCTTTTTCAGTGTCCTTCTTTGACTACATATAAAAGACAGCAAGGTTTTACCATCAATAGATATAAAACATTTCATGCTTAATGAGTACCCACCCCAAAGTGTGGAAAGAGACAAAGACAGACAGGCACAGCTAGGACTGGCGTATGCCATTGATGTGAAGAGATCCTCTTGAGGAGGCGGAGGGATGGAGGGAGGCAGAGGCACATTGAAGCAGATGCAGAGAAATGTGAGAGGGTGTCAGTGAGACTGGTGATGACGCGCTCATGGCTGCGGAGAGCTGGCGAGGCCGCGGCCCTGGCTCTGACTCACCTCATCCCCACGGGGCCTCCTGGTTGACGTCACTCAGCGTGCGCTGTGGCATTTCTCTGCTTCAACTTCTTTGTGAGCATCAGCCACACTTGAGCCTTTCTCACATCTGAGATACTCTGTGCATTTGTCTAGTCTATCTGTCTATCTTTATCTTGATCTATCTTTCTGTTTATCTTTCTTCCTATCTATTTATCTATCTCTCCCTCTGAACACAGAGCTTTGTTTGTTGTGCAGTTCTTTGTCTAACTACCAGTGTCGAGCAAAGGTGTGACTCACTGTGCTTCAACCAAAAAGAATAACACAAACCACTAAACACCTAATAACAAACTCTTTTTTTCAGCATTTATTTTTCTTTGAACACACAACTACATCTTTGTTCACAGTTAGGTGGGGCAGTTGAAAATACCACTACCACCCTCACCTTCTGCTATCACAGCATTATAGCAATATATATTTTACAATGCAAATATGCATACACAAAAATAAATACTCTAAAGAAACACACAACTTACAGATTTCTGCCATGACATACAAGTTGTTAATCAGTCACAGACAGTTCTTTATGCTTTATGTAAATTGGTGGAGAAAGTGAAAAACAACAAGGATTTTTACATGAGGGTGGCTGCAGCAAGTAGCACACCTTGCTCTGTTCTGCTCTCACCTCTTGGAATGTTGCATTGCTCCAACAAGTTATTAAGTGTTTTTTACTTTATTTTTGATGGCCACAGAGAGGCATAAATCCCGCAGTTGAGGCAAGAGGTGTTGGGTTTACATTCAAATGTTACACTGTTGTTAGCATAAATATGCTTTAGGGCCATATTCATTCGTCATCTTATTTTATTTTGTTTGTGCTGGGTTTTGTTTTGACATGGGACAATTCCATGATTAAAAATGATAGATTTGTAAGGACTCTGGGCTTCAGGGAAAAAACGAGGCAAACAGTCTTTTGCTGTTGTTATAACAAGCACAACAATGTATCTGTCTGTATCTTTGTTGTTCATTAAATCTTGCACAAATCAAATAACAGTTTGTCTGAACATGAATCACTACCAAAACAAGGAACCAATTACTCATTGAAAATCTGCTTTGCACACTGATATGGTTAACTGAACACCACATTTGAGTTCAGCACACTTATGTATCAGACTCTATGTTAAATACTATATTATGTGTGGTTAATGATATGAAGAATACAGTCATCTGCAAATAAACATTCACAGAGCTGCATATCAAGACTTAATAGGGTTGATAAAAGACATTAAAAAGTAGACATGCATATGAGCATGCGCTGGCAAGTTGTACATGCTTAATTTACCAACAGGTTTTTTTTAAACTTTCATAATGCTATCTTTTAACTATCTATTTTTTACTTTCATAACGATACAAAGCCATTAATAAGTTAAAGATGTTAATGTCAAATTATAACACTACAAATGCTAGCCACTAATACAAGTGGAAAAAACTTAATAAACTGTTTGCAAACAATTTGGCTACAAATGTAGTTTTTATTGCTGCAGCAGGGTGCACAGAAGTTTCTAAACCTGCTTACAGTAAATGAAAGCAAATGGGTGAAATTTTACAGAACAGAGAGTTCTCCTGCTGGATCTTCAGTGTGTTGCAATTAGCATTCATGGCCAGCATTACTGTTAGCTTAGCTGCTATTGCCTATACACAGGTGGACGATGACAAGGTTGGAGTGCAGAACAGTAAACCAGTGGCTGGAATACAGAGCAGGTGGCCATCAACTGGAGAGCAGGACTAAAAACTGTCACCAAGGCTGCAGGCCTGGAAACTGAGAGTCTGGCAGGTGCAACGGTGTAGCCCGGGAAAAAGAAGACTGTAGCAACACAGGAATGAGAAGTGGTGACTGCTGCGGCTGAGACTCAGCAGATTGCTGCAGCACAGGAACTGGTGACAGCTGCAGCTCAGGCTCAGCGGCTTGCTGCACTGTAAGCAGATTATATATGGGGCAACATTTATAGCAATGTTGCTGGGCAATGTTGCTACATGCAACATACATGTGTTTGGGGTGAGTATAGTCACATTTGTTTGTAGGAGCCATGCATCCCCTTGTAGGCTGAAGTGGTTGATCTCAATAGGATCATGGTTAAGGACAACGTCTTGGGAGCATTTCCCTGGTGTCCGGAGGTCGCCAGATTCTGGTTGCTTTTTGGTACAGGCAGAATCAGTGCAAATATCCACCACCAGTATCCATCTGAAGACTAGGGTGACACTAATTAGAGAGCAAATGTAGTTACCAAGATTAGAGCTAGGGAGCTTGGGCTCTGTTGTGGCCATGACTTCATCATTGTACATATTTTTGTCT
This sequence comes from Lepomis gibbosus, assembly GCA_029875015.1. NCBI lineage: Eukaryota > Metazoa > Chordata > Actinopteri > Centrarchiformes > Centrarchidae > Lepomis > Lepomis gibbosus. Next base: position 9,753 of record JAPMOB010241781.1, read on the forward strand.
TTAGGTTTGCAAACTTGTAAGAAATGCTATGGTTGAAACTGTAAAATCGAGTCTTTGTCTGATCTGAAGGAGATTAATTGCTTTAAAACCTGGTATGTATTGAAATGCTTGGGTTTATGGCAAGATTTTGGTCTGGTTGATGAACTAAAATATTGCCAGAGGGGAAGTTAACCATCTGTTTTAGTGTCTGCGACTTGGTGGGTTGGCCAGCTAGCTGTGGAAACATTTACAGTTACAATTGCATTCCAGGTGTATTAGAAGATATTCATTGCATTATAATCTTTTGTTATGATGGTTTATTGCATTAAAAATATAGCTTTTTTACCAGGCGAGGATGAATATATCATATTTTTCTTTGTTGTATCATTCAGTCTTTGGTGTAATCGAATCGCTGCCTGCTTCCTTTCGGCGCTTATGTTAACTAATTCTCTCTCTGTTTAGACAGTGTGCTGACCTTAGATACAGCTGCGAGCGAATGTAGCTAGAATTGATTCTGATAAATACTGAAATGTGCGTCCCATGCTTGCCAGTCCTTTTTTTTATTTCTCTGCCATTCTCCCTGCGAATCTCCTGGAGTTTCAATTCCCTCGATTTCCCCCTCCACATGATGAAATATCAAAATCTACCCTGCTGTTTCTTTTTGTGTTTTTTTATATTACGTACTTATTCCACACATTTGTCAGTTGTTTCTAAATAGAGTGACAGAGAGAAATAGACACACACAGGCAGGCAAGAAGCCCTCCCTGCAGATCATCACACATGCCATCACACTTGTTGGGCTTCTGTAAATAACTTCAGAGTATGGTCTAGACCTGCTCTTTATGAAAAGCGCTGTGAGATAACTATTGTTGTAATTTGGCGCTATATAAATAAAATTGAATTGAAATTGAATTGAATGTCGATGGCCCTTTTAACTTCATGCAGAAGAAGCAAATCCGCTAATCCAGGTAGACATAAAAAGCTTAATTTATGAGGTTATTATAAGGATAAGCTCTAACATTTTATGTGATAAGAGCAGAAGAGCAGAATCGCTTAGAGTGGTTTGGCTGAGGGGGAGGAGGAGGTGAAATGCTGCCTCCTATTTGTTTGGAGCACATGTCCAGGAATTACATATTGCACCTTTAATCTTGTTGCTTTTTTAGGGTTGGTATATCATTTGTGGAAAGAAAGGTGAGGTCTAAATGGATACGTAAGACATGAAGGAATTTAAAATGTATTTAAAATTAATTATAACATGAATTCGGACCCATGTAATGGAGCTGGGACTGGAGTAAAGTGAGGTCAGAAGCCTTTTTTCAGTTTCAAACAATAAATATAGGTAAATAGAGAGTTGCCATTATTGTCAGAAGAGGTGAAGATCTGATCAAATAGATTATCAAATCTAAATTTGGCAATATTTCTGAGCTGCAGAAAGCAGAATTGTTTTCTGAAAAGTTTACTGTCAAGGTAGCTGATGGGTTATGTAGTTCAGGACCATTTACCAGAATTTCAGTTTTTCAAACTTCAAACTTCAGCTTTCAGTTTACATACACAATTTACATATGGGTGTAGGGCTGGACGATTTCACCTAAAATCAAAAATCACAATTAATTGAACATTTCACCTAGATTACAATTATTAAACAATTATTTTGTTTTTGAATGTTGTTTTTATGGCCTCATATTTCACTGACAATGTTTGTAATTAAAATATGCTCCACTATTAAAGCTGGGTTTATTTATTCACAGATTTCACAAATCCAATATCTTAATGTTAATTAATAAGGTATGGTTGACATGCACATTAAAGACATGGTTCCCATATATTCCGTGCATGCTACTGCTGAATAATGACTGCTGCTACTAAACTTTCACTCAATTATTTAATATCAATGTGGATGATTTTCACTCGCACACTGTGTGAGTACGGTAAATCACCCTTGCTAGCTTCCTCTCCTCATTCATCAAACACATGTCAGGTGCTGTTATAAGAGCAAGAGCGTTTTTTTCACTCAGTCTAGGTCTGCTACAGGTCTTTTAGTCCGTCTGGCAGTAAATGTACAGTGAAGGTTACAGGGTGTATGTATTAAAATTCTGTCTGTTGTTTCTACAGCTGTTGGAAAGTGAAGGTGGTTAGTGCTAGCTAACATCTCCCTGTGCTTCACACTCTGGTCAGAAAACTGAGCAGGACTGGACGGGGCGGAGTCACGTGACTACACATGCGGTGTTTCAGGGGGAAAGTACATGAATACACACACAATTAACAGGATTAAATAACCAAAATAACCGACATGGGGAAATTACGTCGTTTAGAGGCTCTGAATTTCGGTTTTGTCACAGTGTGACAGTCAGATCTGGGCCCAGTTTCAGAAAGCAGGTTTAGTAAAAACTCTGAGTATGTTAAGCTCGAGATGAGGGAAACTCTGGGTTTTGATCACTTTTTAATTAATACTCCAGCCCTATATGGGTGTCATCAGCATAACAGCGAGAAAATTTAAATACATAGTATGACCGAGGGGGAGCATATTCAAACAAACATATTTAAATCAAATCAAGTGTTGACCCACACTGGACACACATTACATGTAACAGGGGCAGATACAAAACCATAAATGGCGGTTTGGGAGTAGGATGGTTTCATGTCCCCTTCAACAATTTCTAACAGTTGCTTGGCAACCACCTTTACAAATCGTTTGAAGGTGCACAAAACAAAATCCTTGAAGGTGGTATGATTTGAAAACAGCCAGAAGGAACATACAAAATTAGAAGCCATGTTGATATTGTGATGAATGACCAAGAGTGTTTGACTTGACTTAAGCTTCTCAGCGCACATAAGCAAACATTGTTGAATTCTTATTGCAAAGTTGTACTCAAACCCTGCACCATGCAATTTCTATGTAGCCTAATGAAAAGTCCTATAAAACTGAATTGAAGTGATGAGATCTGCAGAATGTTCAATTTTATTTAAAAGATGAGCAGCAGCATTTTCTACCTAAGCTGAAGTCAGGCCTCAGGCTGAATCAATTAAATTATGCATTCCAGTAGTACATTTGTCTTTATCTGTCTTAAAAATGTTGAAGGAGGTCTAATAAGCTAACGGTTATAATTATGAAAAAAAGTGTTGAACTTTTGTTGCACAAAATCAAGTTTCATCGAAGCTCTATGTCAAATACTGCCATGCGTGCCATTGCAACAACAAATTCTCTGAGACCAGTGCACCAAAACAACATACATTTACACTCAATTGACAAAGAGTGTCATTTGACAAAGCATGGTAGCCGCATTAATTAAGACAGGTGCAAATAAGGAAGCCTGGTTTTAAAGTGTTGTCACATCATAAAGCAGATTCACCAGTCTTGTATGTAGCTTTGGAGGGCACAGACTAATGATGTTGTCCTGCTTAGTGTCAGGGTTGTGTGTGGTGAAGCAGGTTGGTGGACGGAGGCGGCGGAGGCGTGACCTCACCGGAGGCCGGCAATGAAGGCGGAACCTCAAGTGGCAGAGCTGGAGTGAAGGCTGGCAAATGGATAGCTGGGCAGAGGTCCACCGACTGAGCTGCGGGGGTCGGTCTGACCACCGACTGGGCAGCAGGAACAGGAATCATCTGGGTCACCGGCAGAGCTGGTGCTGGTCGGACCACTGACGGGGGACCAGGAACAGGAGTCGATCGGAAAACCAGCGGAGCCGGTGCCGGTCGGACCACCAACGGGGCATGAGGAACAGGAGTCGGCTGGACCACCAACGGAGCTGGTGTTGGTCGGACCACTGACGGGGGACCAGGAACAGGAGTCGATCGGAAAACCAGCGGAGCCGGTGCCGGTCGGACCACCGACGGGGCACGAGGAACAGGAGTCGGCTGGACCACCAACGGAGCTGGTGTTGGTCAGACCACCGGTGGGGCATGAGGAACAGGAGTTGGCTGGACCACCAACGGAGCTGGTGTTGGTCGGACCACCGGTGAGGGAACAGGAGTCGATTGGACCACCGGCGGCGCCAAAGAGGGACCAGGGACGGGAGTGGGTCCCACCACTGGTGAAACTGGTGCTGGTTGAGGCGGCTGGTGACGGGAACCGTGATGACCACGTCTCCTCCTATGGCCACCATGAAACCAGGCGAGTTCCCTCGAATGAATGATGGTGGTCTGGATCATGTGCTGGACAGGAGGCAGATAGGGTGCTAGCTGGAGCAGGGAGGTGGCTAGCTGCCGGGGCGCCAGCTGGAGCAGGGAGGTGGCTAGCAACGCTTGCCAGCCAGGAATCAGGCAGGACTGGCAGGAGGCTAGCAGCGCTAGCTGGCTGGGAATCAGGCAGGACTGGCATGGGATTAGCTGGCCGACAGCGAGCTGGTTGGCTGACTGGTTGGGGACTAGCAGTCCAAGTCCATCAAAAAAGAGACCAGGGAGCTTGATGTCTAGGAGTCCCCAACCAGCCTGGATGCTGGAGCCAACACAGGAGGGGCATGACCAGGCAGGTGGCAAGCAGCGCTAGCCGAACAGGTTTCAGGCAGGACAGTTGGAGGACTAGCAGCGCTAGCCGGGTTGGACAAGAGGATGCTTCCCTGTAGGCACCTAGCAGGCCGGGAACTAGGCCTGTGGAGACTAGCTGACTGGGGGCTTGCAGACCGGAGCTCAGTGCTCAGTGTGGCTAACTCGCTGGGTGCTGACAGGCTGAGTCTCCGACAGGCAGCTAGTAGGCTGGGGATCTGGTGGCCTGACGCTAGCTGGCAGCCTGTTAGCTTGCACATGGCTAACAGGCTACGGAGCTGGGAGCTGGGGCTCAGGGCTAGCAGGCTTAGCTTTCACACACTGCTGGGGTTGCAGAACATAACTCGGACACAGTCTCAAAATCCACAGTCTTTCTCCATGTGGAGGAGGCAACGAGCAGAGCCATCTCCGGGGTCTGTCCTCCACATACCTGAGAGCAACTCAAAAAACTGTGGTTCTTCATCCGTTAGCTCCTCTCGTGGCACCCCCAGTGCCTCCCAGGTTCTGGGCAGTTTAATAATGTCTGCTGGGTTCAAATGCGGTTCAGTCATCGTGTCAGGGCTGTGTGTGGTGATGCAGGTTGGTGGACCCAAACGCAGGACGCAGAGTGGAGCTGGTATTGTTCTAAGGTTTAATGAAACAAACTGAGGGCGAGCACACTTACAAACAGAGTGGCTGAGCAGAGGGAATCCAAAATAACACAGTCCAAGAAAACAAAGGTGATCCAACAGAAAAATCCAGAAACGGGTGTGTGATCCAAAATCCAAAGAACTGATGGGGAACAGGCAGGAAACAAGCAAGACGAGACAGAGCAGGCTACAATCATTACGAGGGACAGAGCACATACACACAACAATGACCAGACAAAGACTGAAGAGAAACACCAGGTATATATACACACACAGGACTAACGAGCAGGGCAGGAGCAACACAGGTGACAGACATGAGACTATCGAGACACAGGCAGGCATGGAGAGAGCAGGGGAAAACAGAGAGACAGTCGGGCAGAGGGGTTACTGGGGTAGCAGACCCAAAACAGGTTACACACTAAACACATGCCAGAACAGATCAGAAATAACAAACTAACTCAGACATGAGCAGACAGATCACAACAGAACTACACTAACAGGGAAAACAGACTGAGGCTGGGATAAAACAAAACACAGACAAACTATATAACAGATACTGGACACAGGGCAATAGACAGGACAGAACCCAAAGCACAACATACTATAAGACAGATACTAACAAGATTACAAATTACATGACTGAGAACCAAAACAGAGCAGACACGCCCACAGTGTGACAGTCAGATCTGGGCCCAGTTTCAGAAAGCAGGTTTAGTGAAAACTCTGAGTATGTTAAGCTCGAGATGAGGGAAACTCTGGGTTTTCGCTTTCAGAGACAGAGATCAGATAAACCTCAGATCAGTAACCCCAGTAACTTAAGCTGTGAACAACAAATGCTTCTCTCTGCCTCCTCCCCTCAAGCAGCAGTCTGACATTTTCCCATTCATACCGTCAATGTCAAAGCACATATTGAAACGCAATTGGCCTACGTCTTAAGAAACATTGACATCCCAGTCTGATAGACTAATAGTTTTTTTACCCAAACATGATCTTGAACATGACCGCTTTTATGATCAATCTGACATCGATGTGTGGATAGAGAGTTATCTTTAACTATAATAAGGCTAAACATTTTTTTCGACAGAGTTTAGTTGAAAAAAAATTATGTCAATGAAGAATATACCAATAAGATTGCCTTGCCAGTGCTTTTGTTCATTTTTTGGCAATAAGTTGAACAACTGTTATTCGGTACCGTTGAATACAATCAGATGTATTTTGACAAAACATTTTTTCCAATATCTTAACTGGAAGTCCACTCACAGGATTTTTCCACAACTTTTAACCAGATGTTATGCTGAAATCAATTAAGTCAACCTTGAGTTATTTTATTTCTTTTTCTTAAATTGCTATTTCCAAAGTTAACAGTAGTAATGTGAAATGAACTTTCACTCCCAAGTTAATAAATTAATCTTATTTATTTTATTTAACATTTTCCTTTAGAGCAGCTGCTGATGCTGAAATAGGGAATGGAGCAAGCAATACTACTACAAAATGTATTTACAACATTGTAAGTTGGTAAAAATTAAAAAAGAAAAGACAGATTAGATCACAGTCTCTAACAAGGTCCTGTGTTTACATTGTCAAAGTAAAATCCACAAGCGAACAGGGCTCACACTGATAAGATAACCATAAACAAGACTAGGAATGGATCCATTAAAGACCAGAGTGAAGGTGTCCTGTGTTATAGAGTAATTTACACTCGCACAAACTCTATCATTTTAACCCCAGGGTGAGTGTTCGGCGTGTGACCTCAGTTTCACTGTCATTCTAGAGAGTGGTGCTTTCTAGAATGGACGACTGCTGGGAATATTGCAGCCTTGTGCGCAGACAAGCAATTTTCCCCACGGTGGGATAATGGC
>JAPMOB010241782.1:0-19010 GCA_029875015.1 Lepomis gibbosus
GCATAATAATGTCAGCAGATCAGAGCTTGAGTGTTGTTTTACAGCACCAATGTTTCCCATATGTTCATTTATTTGTGGTGGCCCGCCACAATATTAACGCTGACCGCATATTGATTTTCGATATTTTTATACTAGTCCTACAAAGACCACGCCTACGAACGTAGAAGATTAACAATGGTTTATTACTTGTAATGGAGCTGCATGTGCCGTCTAGTTTGATGTGGTCGTGGAGTGATGGGACGGAAGCAGCTATGGAAAGAAGATGTAACGGGAAGGACAGACCTTGTGGGATGGTCCGGGTGGTGTAGGTAAGTGCCCTAGTAGTGAGAGAAGACGCCGTTTGGTGCAACGGTGGCCAGAAGGAAATTTGAATTAGCGAGGAAATGCGATGGATTTTCTCAAGGAAGGAAATAGAAATAGAAATAGAAAACGAATGAGAACGAATGGGGTGCAGCTGGATTTGATACGACCTGGCCCTGTGTGAGGGCTGATGTGGGGTTGTATTGCTTCTGTTGCCGTGGGATGCGCTGTCGTTGCTCCAGAAGTAGCGCTGGCAAACTGAAAGTGCTGGTGAGCTTGGAGTTCGAGAGTTGTGTGCGAGTCCTTGTACAGTTGAAAAAGTTTTGCTTTATTGTCGGAGTGCTAGAAGGAGATGTTTCTCCATTTGAGTTCTTGTTGGTTCGTTCAGAAATGTTTCGAGTGGAGGGACAGCCGGGGTGCTGGCTCAGAGGTCGCTCAGGTGCCTGGACCTTGAGAATGTTAGAATGCAGCTGGATTTTCGGGGCTAGCACGCTGTATATAGCTAGTAGTCAATATTGATGCGCACACACGCGTCCCCCCCACCCCACGCCACAGTTACACTGTCATTCTGTGGGAAACACTGCACCCGTCTGTGTAAACCCACAAGGTTGACTGTGTAAATGTGTCTTTCACAACCTGTCGTAACCTACATATTAGGCCACATCTGCTTGGTTGAATTTACTGAAGACAGAAAAGAACGAGGGTCAACTAGAAGACAGTCTTTCCATCATGGTCATGATAAAGCTCCCATTCTGAGCATACTAGAGATCCACAGCTGTGGCAACATTGATGAGAACAGCTGATTGCTTTTTCTATGTTTACATCTCAGCTGTGTCACTGCTATTTGATGCACTAAACATTTTATCAGTCATAGCTCAGATGTTTTTACCTCATATGAGCTTGTTAACTGATTAACCAGTTACTGTATGTTAACACACTTGATTTGCATGTGGGTTATTGATATTCAGACAGAGTTATAAGACATGACTGATACACTTTCTTGACACAGTACATCCAGAAGAATAATTATCTATAATCTGTACTGAGATGCAGGGTCTGAAATTAATTTTCACTGTCTGCAGGGAAGTATTTCCTTTTGTCTGTCACTCAGAATTTTTATCTGACACTTTTTTCTACTTGAAGGTATAACATTTAGATAATTTAGACATCAATTAATGTAAATAATGTCATTTAATATTTAAACACAAAGCATTTACATGCATGTTTGCATGCACAAATGATCCATGTCTTTCAGTACATGACCCCCTTAACATTAATCATTAACAAACTTCACAGTTAACCACAGTATGTTGGTTAGGTTTAGGCAGGAGGAGTGAGAATGGTTAGGTTGGGTTAAGAAGATCAGGGTAAGCTAAAGGCAGAGTAGGGCGGCTCATGCCTTCGCCATCCTAGGAAAAAAGTATTGCCTCCCATACTTCGGCTAGTGTGCTGCTGGCAAACTGTCTTTTTTATTCCCTGAGCTGATGTGTGTGTGCGCATGTGCACACAACAATCACCACAATACTTCAACCTTACATGTCGTTCTATTGTCCATCCGCCAAAGGGACGATTTTACCCAACAATTTGTCCCTGCTGGGTGCTAATTTCAGACCCTGCAGACATGCCTCCACACTTTTGAAAACAGACTACTTTGGGGCACGTAAAGTGCAAGAAGTCTTTCTGCACCAGTAAAATCTAAAACATGAGGTGTTTTAGGGATGAACTTACAGTAGGTATTGATCTCTGATCTTCCTGAGCTGTACAAGGTCAGGCTTCAGGCTGTTCATTTTCCTGTCCACCTCCATGTGAGCTAGCGCCTTCCTCCTCAGCTCCTCCTCCAACTTCCTCTTGCTGTTGTGGATCTCCTCCACCCCCGACTGTAGCTCATCTGAATTGCTTTGAATCCTGGAAGACGGGAGGAGAAGGAGGAGGAGGAAAAGAAGGAACAACTTTCAGTAATTCATTCAGAGAATGCTGAATGAGCATGGTTAGCAGTGAGTATTTTAATTTTAAAATGCAGGAAATAAGCAAAATGGATACACAAAATATGAAAACATTGGGTGGAAAAAGGTTTGGTATGTGGAAGCATACTTGTCAGTCTCTGTTCTGCTGTCTAATGTGAGGAACATGTCAATGTATTCCTTGCTGTAGCGTTCTTGAGTTTCACACTCCTCTTCAAAGATCCGAATGATTTCACCAAAAGCCTCTATGGCAGTCCGCTTGCTCTGCAGTTCCTGGGGAGGAAATGAAACAAATCTTTACTTTGACATTTAAGGCCTTACAGTTAACGCTTTGATGTAGTAAAGCAGAAGTAAATTATGTTTAAAATCTGTTGTTTTTAACCAAAAAAAACAGATTTATTTAGTAAAATTAAGTCTCTATGATTAGGATGCTGTTGTACCTGGGAGGTTTGGTTAAACTTCTCATACAGGCGGTCATACTCTTTGCTCTTCTCTTTGTATTGATCCTGAAATATCCTCAGCTGTTCTCCAACTGCATCAATGTCAACTTCCATCACAACCTGCTGCTTTACAGATGAGAATGTGAAAAATATTTAGGACGAGGTCCATTTTTAAAGCTCTTGTGATGCATTTAGTCTAACCTAAACGAACATTACTGAAGGTTTGGGGACATTTATCATGTTATTTCCACTACTGCAAAAATGTTAGATAATTAAAACCATCCTTGAATGAACTGTTTCCTTGTTCATTACTCCTGTTACTAGTTGTGATGTAACCACATATAGGCCAACAGAATATCAGGTAAAACTGCACCAATATCAATAAACCTCAACAATAAGTAAAACAATATAGGATTGTTTTTTATATTTAGAAATATATTTATACGTATAAAAAGTGTTAGGGTTAGAGTCTTGTTTTGATAAAAGACAGCTCGAGGCCTCATAAACCCACCTGCTGGTATCTGGATATGGGGTAGAGTAGCCGTGTGTCCAGTTTAGCGTTGTACAGGGCCAGAGACTTGTTCTGGTAATACTGGATCAAGTCCACCATAGAGGGAAAGGCCAGTGGCTCAGAAAAGCCGTACTTCCCCCCATGATGGAAGATCTTTATCAGTCTGTTGGAGCCATCTTTTCTGCAAAAGCCAAAGCACAACTGCTGTGCAAAGCTGCCAATAGCACACAGAAATAAATGCACATCCACCTTTTTTAGGCTGATTATAGGCAAAGGGAAGTCTTTATTTTCAGAAGAGGGGCCCCAGTTGCAATTTTCCTGGCCGATTCCAATTATCATTTTGTTTTTTTTTGTTTTTTTTTAAAGGTCTGACCTGACAATTCCGATTCTCTGTAAATAAATCAATAAATCAGTTTTGTAACTTTTCTTTAATGCAAAATTATTTATTTATTTATTTATTTATTTATTAGGATCCCCATTAGCACCAACATAAGCATTGGCTATTCTTCCTGTGGGCCATTCAATTGTATGTTCATAGGAAACATTGACTATTAAATAACTTTTACATTTTCTCCAAAACTGCACCAGGTTACAGGACCTTCTCTGCTACCGGTTAGGTTACTGGACAGAGCTTTTTTTGTACTAGTAAATAAAATCCAACTAAAAATAAACTGCAGTATAACACGGCTCAGTGTTTCCCTCAGAATGAAAGTGTTACTGTGGTTGGGTTGTATTTGCATATTTTATTTTAAAATCGTTGAAAGAATACATTACCATATTTCTAGTAGGTTACTACATTATTTTTGTGTTTACTCACAAACTAACCTAACACTAAACCCCTCACCTTGCTTTTCCCTTCAAACACACATGTACACACATAAAGTCGCTTAAAAAAACCCAACTCGCGTTTTCACAGGGGCAGGTGAGCTGCATGTGGAGAAGGCTTGTTGGTAATGGCGGAGCCTATCGAAATGATTGAGACCAACATGGTAACAAATGACATCGGCACAATCTGGTGTGTTCACCGTTGCTTTACATGGTCTGTGGTTGAAAAATATCCACCATGTCTGTGTCTTCCAACTCGGGCTGGACAATAAAACAATAACGATAATTATCACAATATAATTGTTTTCGATAACAATGTAACAAATGTTAAATAATTATTCAATAAATGTTTGATTTTATTCATTTAAATCATACACAAATTAGGACTTAGTTTTGTTTTATTATTAACATGTTTATTTTGTTGAGGAAAAAGTGATTAATTGTTTGGCATCAAGTGTTGACCATAGAAGAGTTTTAACAACAATTACTCTTCGGGTTTCTTCAACTTTCACTTGGGAGCAAAAATCAGCCTTTAAACTTAAAAGAAATAATGATTTGATACTTAGCGTGATAATTATCGATATCGAAAGATATTAAACTTTTTATCATAACATTTTTGGCCATATTGTCCAGCCCTACTTCCAACCAGATATCATCACCATCTATTCAAACATCTGATGCAGTGCAGCAAGTAGCAGTTACAAATCAAATGTTTATCTCCAGAAAACAAGAAAGAATGGAGCTTAGCAAAATTCTGGTTTCTGTCAATTTCAACACGTTGGCTAGTGTAAATTTCACGTGCCTGTTGTGAGAGTCAAAAATTTCACAGGCCCGGCACAACTCCAGCACAAGTGTTACTGGTGCAAGATATATTTACTCTAATGCAGACAGGAGCAGCCGGTCAGCATCATACTTGTGTGGTCAGAGTGGGAGGAATTTCAGTTATGGAAATATGAGAGGCGTTTTATACTGGGCTTAACCACCGATGTAAATGCATTGTCTTTAACCACAGTCCTGCTCAGACCTTTACTTGGATGCCAACACAGTGTTAACTCAATGTAATTCAGATAATTAACACCAATTCGACAGCATATGCAGAGTGAAAGCTGCTTTACTCCTTCATTACTGTCTACACGGCATCTGTCCAGCCACAGTATGTTGTACTTTCAGAAAGGAAGCGTATAGACATACGCCTGCAAATTGTAAAAATATGGAGTTCAAGCCTAAATAGAGCTTTGGGTCACAGTTATGCAGTGTAAGGAAGACAGTGTAGACGGTATGATTAAAGTTAGAGCTAGTCTGTTTCTTCACACAGAAGTAAGATAGATGTCTGGAAAGACACGACTGAGACCCATCATCTGTAGACAGGGTGTTATGTTGCTGACCGCTGGAGTCTGCGCCAAACTCTAATCAACAAAGCTTTATATCTGAAACCCAGTCAGTCCTGATTCAACTAAAATTAGACAGAAACCAGGAAATGTACAAAGTTCCACAGTAAAATTAAATTTAGACGTTGAAACCTGGAAATATTAACTGACCTCTGACTACATGTATTCGATTTGGGGTGCTCCTTCCCATGAGATACAGAGTACTGATAATTATAATATAAGCAGTTCAAAGGCTAAAACACTGTACACACACGGAGCCTTATGCTATCCTTAACCAGTTATACTTTATAAAATGTAACTATTGGCTTTTCATGTGATGAAGACTTAAAAGGTAGTTACCTTAGTGTGAGAGTATATTCCCCCTTAACCTTACTAGAAGCATCTCGGACCAGGAATGTACCATCAGGGGTGTTTCTCATCATCTCGTTTACTTCCTCTCTGGACAACCAAAAAGGATATTAACATTTAAAATGGAGAAACAGAATAATGAAAGAGAAACAGCATAATGTTCTGTATTGCTTTAGCTTGCGATTAAAATCATCTACAGACCATATGAAAATATTCTATACCTCGAGATATTTCCCCAATACCATTCCGCATCAGACAGGTGGTTGCCATCAGTGGTGGAGTCGCATGCTGCCATCGCTTTGGTTATGTTGTTCTTGGGTTCTGACCACAAAGATAATAAAACCTTTGGTTACAAATACAGAACTACAAAGACAAAGATAGGGAGGTTAGGGGTGTGAAGTGTTTTTAATCAAAAAGCAAAGTTTCTTGTATTACTAATATCCTTTGCATGTTCTGCAGTCTTGAATGTTGGAGGAATCAGGGCTCATTTTTGTTTCAAACATGCATTTTGCTTCCATTCATTCTTAAGTATAAAAAACTACTTCTATAAAAGAAAATCTGTCATAGTCTCACAGTTATCTTGTTCTTAGCAATCAACAGCAGGGGTTTTAAGTTTTGATTTTAAAAATGGCAAGAGAGGCGGTAAAGGAGCTAAATATGTGACAGAGGCTTGCATTTGGAAAAAAACACAACAGTTTGTTCTAGCACTCATTATGTAAGAGAAGAGCGGATCTTTTCCTTATTTTGGAACAAAAGTGAATAAATATGCTACAAAACATCTGTTACACTTCTAACAAGCAGAACAAAGAGATGCTGGAGAGTACCTCCTTCCTTTGCAGTGTTGGTTCTTAAGGCAGGAAACGCATCATCATGATCAACAGGGGAGGAAAGCTCCTGCATGAACGCCATCAGGGTGTGGGACTGTGCCTCGCTGTCGTTTTGGCCCATCTCAGCCTCCAAAAACTCTGCAACATCAAGCGTACAACGACGCAGTGTTACTCCTGATGTCAGTTGAGGCCAGTCTGTATGTGGCTATCTGCACTTTGTGGCTGTTCAGCCCACACTGCTGGCCCACTGACAGGGACTCCAGAGGGTGATATCGTTGTGTTGCTTAGTCTTGCACCATGTGGGGAGACTGTGTCCAGACTAGTCTGCTGACAGGTGATACTGTCTGACTGCCTAAAATACCAGAACGGGCACTCCTCATCGCTCAGGCACACTCAGCCAGACTCAGCGCTGCTTAGTGCTCGACCTCGCCTTGCTTTGCCTCGCCTAACAAACAACAGCTGTCTGCAGCAAGATGCCATGTCAGCCTTGAAGGACTTGAGCTGATGTGCCACTATCTCTGTTTATGTTTGATGTGTGTGTGTGTGTGTGTGTGTTAATGTGGCATTAAGTAAGCAGGGAAAGGTGAGAACCTGTCTGTCAGGTATTTTCTATAACCTATATTCGCTGGTATGTTGATATACACACATGCGCTGATGCTTGTATGTTGTGAGAGGCGTGCTGTTAGCAGTTGATGTAAATCATCCTTTCAGCACTTGTGATGGCATGCCTGGAGATTCATTCAATTGCTGCTGCAGACAGAGCTGTAGGTTGGAGGAATCATACGTATGCTGTTGTAAAATTAGAAAGGGGCGTAAAGTCATTAACCCACTCTGTCAAAACTTGCCTGGTATAAAAGCTGCATCTCATAAATCTTGAATCTACTGGAATCATTCAACACACTAAGTCCTTGAACCCATGTGATCCCATCTCAAACCATTTATCTTGGAGTTCTTATTCTCTAGAACTAAAATGATCAATCACTAAAAATTGGCAACAGTATTGCAAGCTATTTTGATAACTGATTGATTGTTTAAGCAATTGTTCAGGCAAAAATGCCAACCATTCCCTAGTTCTGGCTTCTCAGTTTGGGAGGATTTGCTGCTTTCTTTGTCTGGTGTCATAGTAACCTGAATATCTTTGGGTTTTAGGTTGTTGGCCATACAAAACAGTACATTTTAACACGTGGCTTTGATAATTTGTGATGGGCATTTTTCAATATTGTTTGATATTTTAAACACTAGATGATTAAGTCAGAATCAATAAATATAAATGCACATAATATAAGCATTGTGCCAGTAGAAATGATCCTGTGCCTCTGAGCAGGACATACAGTAACCTATAATTATTCATGTGCAGGTGTTTGTTAAACAGTTAACAGCTACAGAGAGGATCATGCAGTGATGACTGTGAGACTTAATTAGTACCAACACAGTGCACATGCGAACGGACGCCGCTTCATGTGACGTTTCGGAGGAAAGGACGTCTGATGCCACTGGAAACATATTTCTTTGTTCCTTCTCTCCTCGCTTGGTTTCCATCTCTGGTTGGCTGGACTAAGACGCGAGGAAAAGACGCAAGTGAGGGAAACGTGGATGCAAGAGACTTGAAGCACCCTATGGGGAAAGCCCGTAACGGCAAAGATGGCAGTTATCCCGCCCCCCACTAGAAAACCAATCTTCTGCTTTTAACAGCCAAAGTGGGAAACATATTTCAGCCAGTTGTGTGGCTGAGGGTGTGTTTTACTTCTACTGTGCATGGGTCACTACTACCACGCATGCGCAGTAGAAGTAAAACAGACCCTTACGTCAGTGGGACCACACAATTGGCTGAAATATGTTTTCTGCTTTGAAGTATAACTGGTTGGGAAAAACACTTTTTAAACATTATTTTGGGACAAAGTTGACAAACTTTTTTTAGCGATTTTTATTAGATTTTTTAAGTGCAGTTCTGGCTCTCTCAACATTCATTCAGATATGAGCCTGGCCTTGTTAGTCCGATTAGCTGCCCAGACGTGTTGCATAACCGAGTGGCATAACTTGCCTAAAAGGACTTTGGTTATAGCCATTATTTATAAATGTTTTGAATGTGTTACTGAGAAATCAAGACCCTAAGTGACTATTTTAATAACATCAGTGCCAGCAAGAGGTAGCAGTAAGACCTTTTGCAAAATGATAAATCTGTATCTTTACAGTCAAATGTCCTCAAATTAATGAATTTATTTAAAACTAAATCAAAAGTGATTCAGACTGCTGAATGTATCTTCTGGATCCTACAAAGTTTTAATTTGGCATCAATTGGATGTCTTACTGAACTGCTTCTTGGCTGTTGTACATGACATTCTGCTTTTAGTTTTTATCTACACAGTCCGTACACAGAACCACATTATTTTTATATCCACTCATTTAATATATTTCATGCTCGTCCAGACATGGGAACAAATCCCACGGCCAGTCAATTACTCTCTATGTTAAAAGTGAATATGGCTTCTACTTCATGAACCCTGGATGACTGAGAGAACTTCACTTTGCTACTCCGGTGTAAATTTGATCATCTATCATTGATGTTGAGATAGCAACATAATTACTTTAAAGCCCCCCTCCAGTGTATCTTGACATTTTTATGATATTTCATAATTTTTCTGAGTCATTTCCTTACAATATTGATTACCCACATAGTTCGGCAAATATTTTTTGACAAATACCTTAATTTTGTATGACTATAGTAATTCCATAAGTCATACACCAAGCTTGCGCACGTGCTGTGTCATGCCTCATTAAAAAAATGTCAACCCACCCCCACCCCCACACATACACCTCCGCGGTAAAGTAAGCGCACCATAAAACGTAGTGGGAGTTATCATGTGCAGTGAGTGACAGGACCATCGACTGTGTGAATGATAACAGCTGATACGCACACATTAGTTCCTGTCATGGGTGGGTAACAGCTACTCCTGCCAGACAGTAAAGTGTACTAAACTTTACAGTGTAGTGATGTTAACAAAGCATATCGTTAGTGAACACTCCAGCCGGTCAGTTTTTGGTTGTCATGGTAATGTATTACGTCCAACTATTAACCACACCCCTATTCTCTCTTTGAGAAAGAACGTTCACCAAAAACGGCAGTTAAAACTGGCTGGAGGGGGGCTTTAAATGTGGAATAACGGTTTTGCATATTAACACGGATGACATTAAGAAAATATGACCAGAGACATTTTCCTTACAGACAGAAAGGTCTGAAGACGTTCTAAAGGTCCCGTAAATGCAGCAGTGGTTCACAAACCTTCTGCTTTGTTGCACAGAAAAGGAGGAGAAAGCAAACACCGATTGTTTCTACATGATTTTCTCATGTTTAATACCATTTAATACATCACAGTTGCTATTATTTTCAAATAATTGTAAAGTATTGATGCTTAAAAATATTAATATTAAGCACCTTTAATCTTACCTTGAACTACTGGTGAAGGCTCAGGCCTAGTTGCCGGGGATATGTCTGTCTGCTGTTGTGATTGGTTAAGCAGTGATGACATCATCTCAGGAAATAAAGAATGGGGCTCAGGATTATTCACCATATGGTCGGTGCTCTCGTTGATGACCACAGCCTCGTCCCTGAGATGGAGAGATGCTAGTGATGATGTTGGAAAATCAGCTGGCAGGATCTCTTCGTCCTCTGTGCGTTTTTTGCTGTCGAAAGCTCTGAGCTGGAAACCCTCTTCTGCCATTTTCACAACACAGACTGAATAGTCCAGCTAGGTTTTTATTGAGGTGGTGAAGCAGCAGGATGGTATGTGCCACAGTGCTGTTGATCACATACTATCAGCTTACAGTTACACTCATGGCTGTGGATAGAGCGGGTGACGGTGCAGAGTTCAATCAAGGCTGCCATGTGTTTTGGAGGTAGAGCATGTTTCTCATCCTGAAACCCTGTTTTAACCTCATCACAGAGCAGAGCGATGACATTGCCAGGAGAGCCTGTGTTTTCACTTTTATATACTCAGTGGGTGTTTTCTATAGTCAAGCGCTGTTTTGCTTCACAGTCATACCTGGGAGCTACCCAGAATAACCACAGTGCCTTCTTCCTAGACACCTTGACACTTGTTATTGATCTGTAAACCCACTGGAGAGTGACAGACTGAAGCACGACTGTCTGGTTTCTTCCTCAAGGACTGGCGTATCATTGCATATCAGAAAACCTAAAACAAAAAGGCACAATTGAAGTTTGAGAATCAGTACCATAGAATGGCAAAACACACCCTTTTGCAAACATCTGGCCAAATAATGGTGTAATAATCTGTTTCACAACGTAATCCACTGCACTGATATATTTCTGTTATTTTGCTATTCAGTGTGTTTCACTCATTTCAATCTAAGTACTTTTAAAATACGTTTAGATAATTCTCAATCACTGCTGTTACTGACATGTTCATGCACTGAAATGTTGAACACTATAGTTGTCGTATAGGTGTCACACAGCATAAGAATAAGAGAACACTGTCATATCCATTAGTGTGATCACTACAGCTGGGTCATCTTATATTGTGCAAAAATAACAATATGTCAACTATCGGAGATTTTCCATTATGTTCACAATGCACAACTGCTTTGTGACAATATTAGGTTGTTAGAAGACTGATGAAGTAGCTTTAACTGTCAGGTATTTAATTCAATTGACTAATAAGTAACAGACATACCTGTCTGGTTATTTTTTCCATAGACGACTTGTCAATTGCTTTGCCAGGAAATTTACTATATCACAAAATACATATATCTAAAATTACTCACACTGTGCCATGTCTGAAGACTTATATCAACTATATTGTTTTAATTTATTTTATATCTTAAAATTTGTGTGTTCTAAGTGTGTGTAGCATGAAGGAAATACAACTTAGATTTCTCTGTGTTGTAAAATGACAAATGCACTTTGATACCTGAACATCACCCACTATTAATGTTCACTCTGATCAAGAGGAGCTGGCAGACTAAGATGTATCCAGAGGCTGGTTGTGTTGAGCACAATCCAGACTCTGAAGGAGTATTGTTTTTTTTAATGTCATTGTGTACAGATTTAAAGTTATTGTTACAACTACAAAGGAATTTCCAGTGCTAATAAAAACAGAAAATAATCTGGCATCCATCTGGGGGAAAAAAGCTATGTTACAACAAATCCCAGAAAGGAGGTTAATTTGGTAATCAAATGTCGTGCAACAGACAAGATCTTCTTTAACAGAATAACTAGAAACACATTTAAGTAGATTATATGTTACAATGAAAATCAGCACTGGACCTTATTTGTCCCAGGATCAACATTTAACATCTGGAGAATGTAATGACGAACAGCACTTTAAAAAATTAATTATTTCACAAGGGACTTTATCTTTGCAAAAAAAGACAAATAAACAAGTATATGTTGCTCCGCACATTCAATTTACTCAAAGAGTGTCGCCATTGAAAGTAACATGACGTAATGTCCAAGAGAGTTTAGGATATTGACTTTTGCTGATTTCCTGGATTTTGCTTTTTGGGAATTCTGAATCAACTAATTCTTATATAATGACTGTACAGCGTTGTATCATGAAAGCCATTACATGCTAAATAATTCAAGGGGACTGTGTATAAATCCTAGTCCTCTCCCAAGCATCTGGGATTAGTCAGCGGTTTATTATCCTCCTATACCCTTTACAATGTGATATCCTATTGAAGGGATGTGAGTGTGTCATCTAGCTGCTCCACAAGAGGAAAGTCACCAAAACTTTATTTTAATCAAAATGTATTTTAATGAAAGATCTTTTTTTGTAAAATTGATTGATCTAATCACTATGGATAATGCTTTAACAGAAAAAACAGAGGTCACAGTTGCTGTAACTCAACTGAAAAATCAACAGTAACCATTTAACCAACCCACTTCTATCAGAGATTTTAAAAAGCATTAAAAATACTGATTATATGACAACTCAAATTGACTTGATCTGTGTTAATAGACAGATCGCCTAGAATATGGTCTGTTTCTGTAAAAGAGGCTTTTGATAGAAACTAAATTTAGTGAGTGATGCAACATTGCAGATCAAAAATCGAAGCGTTGGAAATGGCGTCAGCATCAAAATATTGCAATTGGTACGCAGCCATGAAGTCTTTATGGCTCGTTCACGGTACATAGTGTCCAATTCCCGTTGAGACAATGCAAGATAATAAACTTGATTTTAAACAAAGTCTTGCCATCTTTATTACATGAGCCCATTTTCTCATGTTTTAATACTTTTGCCCAAAAAAACTTCCAGAAACAGCCAGTACGCATCCATCTGGGACGACACCCAGCTGGGTTATTTCGCAACACAAGTCACTAACAACCATTTTTGGTACCAATATATGTTGCTAATTCTGTTTTGTAAATCAGAAAAATGGGCTGTCCCAAACTAGGCTTTATTTTAATGACTTAATCAATACAAAGTAAATGCTGTTCCCTCGGCTCGTGGACTCCAATTGGATTGGTGGATCAATAAGGAAAAGCATTGGTGAGAAGCAAAGTTGGGAGTCATAAAAAATCTCATTACGTATGTTGCATCTTACGGCTGCGCTCTGCTGAAAATGTCATGTACTTTCAGTGTTGGGCAATTGAAATCGTCAATCCAACAGATAATGCCGAAGGTATTTATTTTCCTGATGATGACTGTCCTCTGAATATCTTAAATATTTAGTCGTTGTATGTTATCGATCAGTGTTGCATCCCAAAAACGGGACGGCTCATGGACGTCATATTTCTCCCAACGCCTTTAAGCTTCCCATCGTCCTGTACCTAAGCTTGGAACGGCGCAGAGATATGAAGGCTGAACATGCACGAAACTTGCGAAATGGCAACTTCTGGTGTAGATAACAGCCTTTAAAAATTAAGCATCATCAGGAAACTCAGCAGGACAGGACAGTAAGCACCTACCTGGGCCAAGACAGAAGGCGGCAGGAGAAGCCAACGTTTCATCGACATCCATGAAGCGGCGAAGAGACATGGCTGGACGCACACGTGGCTCAGATCAAACCAACCACAGGCCTCGGTCCTCACGCCATCCCATGTCCCTCCACCCCCCCACTCCTCCTTCCTATCCCGTACTGCCTCTCCTCCCGTGTCCTCCATCTTTTAAAGATCCTCTCCACTTGGTTGTTGTCCGTCCAATCTGAGTGCAACATTTTCCCACGATGACATTCCTCTGGGTATTTCCTCTTCTCTTCTTTGATACACCTCATGTCGTCATGAAAATCAAGCTTTTTCCAAGATGTTTTCCACTTTGGTCTTACTTTTACATGCCTGGTGATAAAAAAATATATATATATATGTGAGGTGCAGTTTCAAAAAACAGCTATAAAAATATATAGAAGTATAAAAAAATCTATTAAAATAATGTAGGTTTCAGAGCTTATGCAGGAAAAGGAAAGGCAAAAGTAAAAGAGCAGCAGTACTCTTCGCACCGTAACTCTTTTTCACAGTTTGAGAGCAGTGTGGCTGCACAGTGGGGGGACAGAAGCATGAGAATGAGTCGGTGGGAAAAAAACTATATAAATAAATAAGGGAAGGATGCCACTGTTGCTATACAGAGCGAGGGGCTTAGTGGTCTCCTGAAATCCTATTGGCCAGCCTGTTGCCATGTGCTCAGGAGTCAGCAGAGATGCTGCTAACAAATCAAGGAAATGTTCTAATATTAGACTGTATGTATCTAGGCAGCGGGAGCCCCTGACCTCTCAACTCCGCCAGCGTTACGTTCCACTTCACAGATCAGCATAATGAAAGAAGTGGTGTGGAAGTAAGTGGTTAAAAAAAATGTTACTGTAGACAAAACAGCAGACACAGCACCCCACCACCCCAACTCCCTCCATTATATCCCAGCCAGTACAAATAGACAGAGGAGGAGAAAGCAGATTCATCCTCTGTTTGGATTTCTGATGATTATGAAATACAGATACAGATGGATTTCACTGTATTTTGGTTCTCCGGACAATTTGTCAAAGATACAGTTTATGAAATGTTTAGCTCATGAAAACCGCCTTCTTCGAGTGATCCTATACTTAAATGTTCTGCTGTGTGTGAAAAAACGAGGTCCATGCATTAAAAATTAAACAATTTGTGATGCTGATGTATGCTAGTTTACCCTATACCCTACATTGGTTATATATTTTATGAATAGCATTCTGTCATACATAATTGTATTCACTGTTAACATTTTTTACCATCAGTATCTGTATTGCTAATTCCTCAGATAAACATATTTTGCTCTCAAACAGTGATTTTTATGGAAAACTGTAGATGTGAAGCTTCACCTTAAAAGAATAAATAATGCTATTATTATAATTGCCAGCCACTATAGGTTTATGTCTTCTTAGATTTCTTCTAAGCCATGATAATTCCTTCATAAATTGCGTAGCGATCCTTAATATTTACTCAGAATTCTTGTATAGGTCTGTTAGGCAATGCAGATTAGATGGGATCATGCTGTAGTTAGGATGGATTAGGATTTTACTGTATCTCTATTCTTGGTTAACTTATATAGGCTGTTGAATAAGATGTGTCTTACTTTACTGATTTTTGAATGTGATTATTCAGACACATAGATCAGCACAAAAATCCAATATGTATACCTTCCAGCATCTTACAGAAGAATTTATTATTGTCTTACTTTCTTACAGAGGTTTTATCATAAGCAGCACCACAAAAATGTAAATAAACAAAGTCTGCACATTGTAAAACTCAAATTTGAACTCAAATTCAAATGCACTATAATAATTCACAATTCATAAAAGTTTTGTTTAGAAAAACATTCTGAAATCACAAAGGATACTTTAAGATAATGTTTAAATCTCCATCCTCTTTTATAGTCAAATCTGAATCTTTTCAATTTTTAAACAGTATTTGCTGTAAAACATATAGAGGAAAGTAGAGAATTAAATGAAATTCACTTTCCAGCTCATTATCCTCACAATATCCACAATACTTTTCTGTTTTCAATATGTAATGGCAATAGATACCACATCATATCTGTGCAGTCATTTCTTACTTTAAAACAGATTAAACTTAACATTTTGTTTTACACTTACAACAGATTGTGTCTTTGGTAATCTCATAATTACTGATTTTGTTTACGGATGATGTGGTTACATTATCTCTCTGCAGAGCTGGTCTTTAACAGCTGTTGAGTAAATGCTCCCAATACGGTGATGACTTAGGCATCACATTAATGACATGATAATTAGATGGAAAGAGGTTAGAAATATTGTTTCCCCAAATCTACTTAGCAAGCATGTAAATACATTTCATGTGTTCAACTGATGTGAAGGTCTGGCTGTTCAGTTTACTGCCTGTTGGACTACATGTTTGACTATGTTTGTTTAGACTTTCAGTTGCTTTAAATGACACCATGATGTGACCTTGTGTGTAACACAATTTTTTTTGTGATAGTCATACTGTGTATTTGTATAAGGCACCATATGTATAAATGTGCAGATTTAATAGGTTAGAGAATCATACAAGTGATGCACTGGTGAATCATAATAAAACCTGCACATTATACCTCTAATGTGAGGCTATTCGTGCAGTGCAAGAGTTTTTTACATTTTCTACATGAGTGTTGCTGTTTTAACTGTAGATGCATTTTTTCATGTACTTTGTGTTATGTTTGATTCTTGTGACAAATTGTAAATTGTGGTAAATTGAATGGAGTCAGTTTTCTTTATATAGAGCCCAATATCACAAATTTGCCTCAAGGGGCTTTACCTCTGCCCTTAGACCCTCGATTCTAAAAAGGAAAGACTCCCAATGCCAGGATGATATTTCTTTCTACTGATGCTGTCATTGTATGGCTGCATGACCGCAGGAAGGGCATACAATACCACCTAGAATAACAAAGGCAATGTCCTTTTAAAACATAAGAAATCAGGATAAGCATAGATGAAAATCTAAATAGCTTTATGTTTATTTTCAATGTAAATTTGCATTGGACAGTGTAGTTGAAGCACCATGTAGCCATTACATTAATTACCTATTTCCACCAGTTAATTTACCACTATGTGATTACACATTTCTGTGACATTTAGGAAATATACAAAATTATGCGCTCAAGAAGTTCTACCACCAACACCATGAAAGACAGTAATTATTCACTTAAACTGAAAACTGGCAGAAATGCACAAATCCACAGGGGCAAGTATGATCTGATCTGTTCATTTCCTCATTATAAGACCCAGGAACTCCTTCCTGGGATCATCAAGAAATGCTCCCAGCATGACCCTTGTGACAGTACTGGCGTTCATCTTCTGCACACCTTCCATCACCATGCACATATGACTGAAATGCACAAGGAAAGGTTGTTTAAATTGCCATAAAAAGGAAAAAAGCACATTCATGATTTACACAATCTATTTATTTACCAAAACTTTGTGTGGTTGTTAAATCTAGGTGATTGTCAAACTTTTATACTACACCAGCTTGTGTGCTACTGAAGGTTTTGTGGTTGCATTTTCACATTCACCTCAAGCTTTTTAAGTGGTAATACAAGAGACATGGCACAGCAAAGGCTTAGTACTCACACAGCCATTAATCACCACTGCTACTCCTACAGGCTCCAACGTCTCAGAGATGGCAGAAGCTATCTGTTTTGTTAGATGCTCCTGAACTGTGGAGAAAGTTACACATTAGATGTTGCACAGGAATATAAAGAAATTATAAGATTGACAGTTTTTTTTTACCTTGAAGCCTCCTGCTGTAGATCTCAACAATTCTGAAATTACCGTATACAAAAATTAAAAGAATGAAATGGTTGTCTTTCAGTGTGTGTTTGTCTGTAGTATTGTTTGTTTTATTCACCTACCTTCCGAGTTTGCTGAGACCAACCACTTTGTTGTTTGTGAGGTATGCTATGTGAGCCTGGAACATTTTAAAAAATCATGTAGTTGTTGAAATGCTTTATCAGTGTATGTATGTATGCATGTAAAAACCGCTACTAGAATACAAAGTCCAGTGTTTCCCATACGTTCATTTATTTGTGGCAGCCACCACAATATAAACAATGACCGCCACATATTGATTTTGCTTTTTTATTTTTATTTTTTTACTAGGCCTATATAAAATCTTGATTGCAGAGCGCTCGTCCCTCCCTCTCTCTCATTCCATCTCTCGCTCTGTCTCCCTCATTAGCACAGCTGCACAAAATCTGTCCAACACAATGCGAGAGAATAGGTCAGTATCCTTCACAGTCACCATTTCTTCATGGTTTTCATCAAAGATTGCATCATTAAAGATATCTGTGAGAAGATTAAATAGTACATTCTTTGTTAATAGTAGAGCAAATCAAAGTTGACGAACATTAGTTAGGATCTGGTGTTTGACACAATGATTTATGAGTCCGGGAATATCAAGCGTAGCACTCCTGAAAGCCTTGTCATCCATAAGTCTGAACTCACCTTGAGTTGTTTCTTTGTAGCCTTTAGTGAGGAACTGCATAGCTTTGGCTGCATGCCGTGGTGTATGTTGAAGTCCTTCCAGGTCAACGTCCTCTCCCAGCTCACTCAGTATTGTGCTATAAGCGTTCTCAATGTGAGGCATCTGCAGCGTCCTTGGAGTCCTTCTCTTCTCTGCACAAACTGTTACTGTTTGACTTGATGTACATATTCTGTAACTCTGTAGCTACTCATCTCTGAAACATGGTGATACATTCTTCCCTTTGCGCTACCTTCAGTGAAAGATGCTGCAGGATACAATGAAACAGGCTCAGTGGTCTCAGAAAGGATGTCCTCCTGGTATTTAAAGCCTGATGTGGGGCCCTGAGGCTACGAAATCACAGGAGCCTCAAGACACCCATGCAGGAGATAATTACATGTGAATCATTTTCAGTTACAGTTATTTGATATAATAGGAATAAGGATGGGATACAAGGAATAGGAAGGAAAACATAATGCCCAAGTCTAGGAAAAAAGGTATGGAAAATACTAGAGCTATTAATACTAGAATTGTCCAGGCCAGTATCGGCCAACATCAACTTAATGCAGATATCTCAGACATCAGAGTTAATGTTGGCTGATAAATGAAAAGAGGGTATATATAAGAAAGCTGCTTATCAAAAAAGTAAACGTAAAGTGCATAAGGTAGTGTCCACGCAGTGTTGTGCGTGAACAAGCTCATGGTTTTGGCTTTGGCTTTGGTGAGCGGTGAACTGAGCATATCCGTTTGTGAATATGAACTCACTTTCTGTTGAGTTTATCAATATAAACTGCTAAAAAAATAGCAGAATGAAGTAATTCAATTCAATTTTATTTATATAGCGCCAAATCACAACAACAGTTATCTCACAGCACTTTTTAATGAAGAGCAGGTCTAGACCATACTCTGAAGTTATTTACAGAAGCCCAACAATTCCCACCAAGAGCAAGCACTAGGCGAC
>JAPMOB010241783.1:0-12970 GCA_029875015.1 Lepomis gibbosus
GGCCAATCTCCTGCTCCAGTCTCCCCTCACTCGTGAACAAGACCCCGAGGTACTTGAACTCCTTCACTTGGGGCAAGGACCCCCTGTAACAGTAAAGTGAATATATTTTTGTAACGTCTCTAAAGAAGGCATTTGAGGACGTCACCTTTGGGTTTGGGAAACACTTTTTCTGGGCAACAACTAATTGATTAATTAAGAAAATAATCGACAGATTAATTGATAAAGGAAGTCATCTTAAGTAGCGGCCCTAACTTTGTTTATTGTGACCTTTTATGCACCAAAACACTAAGACAAATTCCTGTTCAAAACCTGTTCCTGATTCTGGCTTGGTGGAGTTACAGCAGTAAAAATACAACTTTAATTCTAAAATCAGTGTCTAAAAAACAAAAGCCAGTATCGATGATATTTACACATGGAGATGTAAAATATATTAAACTTTGAGTCATTTATTTCCAGTTAACGCGCTTGTGTTCCTCAACAGTGTATAAGAAGGGCCAGAAAGGAAAGAAGGAGGTGTCTGAGCAGAAGCGCAAAGATAAAGAGAAGAAGGCCGACTCTGAGAACGAAAAGAGCCGCGAGGAAGAAGAGGAGGAAGAGGAGCGCATGGAGGAGGAGCCTGAGAACGAAGCCGAGGAGGAGGAGGAGGTGGAGAACTGATGAACTCTGATGAACGATGAAATGCACTGCCATCGCCTCCTCTGAGTTTATCACTGGCTGGACGAGATGCGTTCAAGTGACGCGCGGTCTTTACAGAATCAGTACATGCAGGTTTACGGTGCAGCAGCATCGTGACGAGCTCATAAGAGGTGAGGTTACATTTTATTTGTGGCGGTGCAGCTGCTGTCTTCCAACAAACGAAGCACAAAGACATCTCTACGTCACGCACCTCATGATTACTTTGTCTTGGTCCATTTTGTATTTTTAATAATTTTTTGATACAAATGCCTGTTTTTTTTCTGTAACCTGATGTTTTGACATAAATACAGTAGTTACTGTTCATCCACAGAAAGTTAAATTCACAGAGTGCTGAAAGCAGCTGATTATTTCTCATTGAACTAAATCACTTTGGTGAATAACCTTTTCGATCGGTTTACCACTGGGGGGCGCGAGAGCACAGGCAGTTGTCCAGTAGGAAAAGGGCTCGTCTGAAACATTACGCCTCTTGTACCTTCAAATTAATTCATATAAACCCCCTTTTTTAAAATTGAACCAAACAATGTTAACTGTAAACACAAAAAAGCAGAACAAGAACTAATAAAAACAGTGTGTGATTTATCAAATTTAGATTTAAATCAGGAACTTTAAACAACAAAGAAAACCTGAAATTTGATTCTAGCCTTTGGTACGAAATCACTCGCTAGTTTTGTTGTTCGTTTTGGGCGTGTACTTACAACAGGGTGCTTTTGTCTGAAATACTACTACACAAAATGCCAGAAACAAACACCATACTTGTAACCGCTTAATGTGAGAAATAATTGGATCAGTTTCACACCTAAAAGACACTGATGGCTGTAATGAACTGTTGTGTTGGACCACTTTACTTCATACCTTGTAACAATAGCTGCACTAGTGAACGTAGCTCCTGTTCTTCTTAAATCTGCTGAGTTTTGAACCATTTATACTTTTGTAGTATTGTATACGACTGGCTGAGAGTTTCAATAAATATTTTGTATTAAAAAAAGCAAAACTGAGTCGTGACTGACCTAAAAGACCCGGCACACCCACCAGATGTTTCCAGCTCCTCCAAGCTGAGGAACCATCGGGGGACAAACGTTTAAGATGAATCCGTTCAGATTTAATTTCCAGTAATCAATCTGACTTGATTAAAGGGTAGAGCAGGTATTTTAACCTGGACAAAATGTTTTGAAATTGATCCTGTAGTAGAACAGGGCTGCAGCATAGTCCTTGTAGGCATCAGCACCCCGTCGAAATGCGTCCACTAAAGTGCTGGTTTTAGCCGCTGACAGGCTCATGTTTATCTGACATTACAGAAAGGATCTCTACAGAGACCTTTGAAGATTAACATCCTTTGTTTAACCAGAAACAGTCACTTATCACTATCAAAGCCACCAGACTGATAACTAATTTTACTTGCGCTCTACTGAACCAATTAAAATGTCTCCATTTGTCAAGCATGGGAAAATTAAGCGATTCTATGAACTGCTCATCTTCAGTAGCTGAAAGATGCTACGTCTGATATTTTAACTTATCAGCTCACTGAATCTTCAAAGTGGCCCTTTTTAGAACGTTATACATTTCTTTAGATGCATTAGTGCAAGCTGCATATAACAATTAGTTTGCACTACTTTGTACACCATCTAGTTTATTTTCTCTACTCAGTAAATGTCAGCTAAAACACAGGCTGAGTATGAAGTAGTGGCTCTGAAATGAAGCAGAAAAATACCACACAATGTTGAGGTTTCACTTTCAACACCTGAAATTAGTGCTCTGGTTCAATAGCAAGTAAATTAAGTTAATTTGATTACAGATGCTTTAAACATTTCATCATGTATTTATAGTGTAAAACCAAAAAGAACAAAGCTGCAGGTGGTCGGTTTTTGGAACATTTTATTTGTGTTTTCCATTTACTCGGTTGGGCACTCGACTTTGCCGCTGTTGATGTCATCAATGACATCATGGGGAGGACGACCATCGATGGTGCATCCAACGGACTGAGCAGTTCCCAGGATCTCTTTGATTGTTCCTGGTGGGAAAATAAAACCAAAGGCTGTTGGTCTGACATTCTTGACATAAAACAGATGTTTAAATTCTGAATACAGGAGACTCATTCGCACCGTTTGAGTCCGATTTGAGGGTTTTAAATCTAATTTTTAAAAATGTGATTTAAAAACAAATTCAGATTAATTTTTTTTTGTGTCCCAGACTTTTCGGCACAGAGTTGTCCATTGGTTTGGGCAGCCCTGTTTCCTAAAGCTGATTCAATCTGAGCCTCCACTGGATTATACTCAAGTCACTCTGACAGACCGGCATAGTGGCGGGAGGCTGCGCAGTACACGCAAACTATTAACAGGCCGACAAAAGGATGAAGAGGAAGAATCCACCTGGCGGGACAAATTAAATACTTGAACGAGCAAACTTCAACATGTTCGTCTTACCAGAGAGCTCTCTGGCGATGGAACGATGCCTCATGACCCGAGCAACGCTCACAATCTCATCAAAGGTCACACTCCCACTGTGCTTGACTAGGAGGGAAAAAAAAGTTGGTTATTTACTTCAACCTTATTCTTTTTAAACTAAAGTAATATTTCTACAAGATGTCACCGTTACTTACTGTTCTTGACCTTCTTCCTGTCACGAGGAGGCTCCTTCAGAGCCTTGATGATCAGAGCAGACGCAGAGGGAACGACCTCGACCTAAAAACACCCAAACAGGACAGTTATTAACCCTCTGGGACGTCACGATCGCAACTGTTGACACAAATACCCTTTTAATTCAGAGCTACTTTCCAGCTGCAAAAAGACGAGTTAGACTAC
This sequence comes from Lepomis gibbosus, assembly GCA_029875015.1. NCBI lineage: Eukaryota > Metazoa > Chordata > Actinopteri > Centrarchiformes > Centrarchidae > Lepomis > Lepomis gibbosus. The sequence continues at coordinate 3,495 of JAPMOB010241783.1, forward strand.
ACATCTATGAAAAATCTGAATTCAGCGGAGGGGAGCATTAATGTCTGTTAACAGCCACATGCCCCGTTTACTGGCCTGGTGTCACAACACATTTTGACAGATAAATGCAGCTCCCCATTAAACGCCTGGTCTTTATGAGAGTTTTTTTAATGTATAAAACCTTTTAAACCCCGCGTGGTCCCCTGCTTAGATCGTTAATGCAAATATTAATGTTAATGTATGGTCAATTAGTCAGTATGGACATACTACATATTAGATTCCTTACAAACCAATCGTTCAGTTCATTTAAACAAGCCATAAAGTCTAATTCTTACAGATTTAGCAGTGTGACCTGCATGGTACAGGAGATAAGTGCTGACTCCTGTTACCTTTGAAGCGCTTCTTTATTCCGAATGTGTCTCTTCCTTGATTTATATTCCTTTAGTCTGTAAAGGTCCACCAATCAAAAGACTCAGCTTTCGTAATGAATCCAAGTTGTGAATCCTTTCATGTTTAGTCCATCGCTCTTTCTGCCACACTTCACTCATCCTGCACCGTGTTGTTTTCGTTACGTTGCCGCCTTCAAAATAAAAGCTTTCTGTCGGAGCTAGATCAAATGTGCATTTGATTTTTATATAAGTTATATTCTTTGAAATAAATAAACTGTTTCATAGTGGCCTATTTCAGTTTTGAGAGGGGAATTTAAGGCCTGTCCCACATGGAAGCCTGTCCCAAATAAAGCGGAGTCAATTCAGAGATTTTAGCAAATGAAAGCCCGGACTATTATTCAAAGCAGTACGGTATTTTGCAGTATAGAAAATCTGCCTAAACTCAGGCCTTTTAGGCCACAACAATCCCAAAAAGGCCCTCAACTCCCGGAGGGACGTCTTTATCTTCACGGCCGGCCGGGCGGTAACGAAGCCCTGCGGGTTTTATATTGCAAATGTTTGACCTTCAACTCGTTATACGTACCACTGCCTGCCTGTTCTGGATGGTGAGCTTCACGGTGATCCTCAGGCCTTTCCAGTCACCGGTGGCCTTGGCAATGTCGTCACCAACTTTCTTGGGAGACTGTTGAGAAAACAGTGATCAGATGAGAGAAACAAAAACCAAAAAACCTAGATGTTAAAAATGTACACATTTCATTTGTTTAACCATAAAGCGCTAATTATTCAATGTTTTAAGGCGGCATCCAGGATAACAGGACGCTAGAGCCTCAGATCGTGTCCCAGACTTTTCGGCACAGAGTTGTCCATGAGTTCGGGCAACCCTGTTTCCTAAAGCTGATTTAATCTGAGCCTCCACTGGATTATACTCAGTCACTCTGACAGACCAGCATAGTGGCGGGAGGCTGGTTTGGTGCGTAACAATTTCACATTTCCACACTTACCAGACCCAGAGGTCCGATTTTAGGGGCCAGGGCTGAGGTGGCTCCGACTTCTCCTCCTGTGCACCTCATGTACACTGCAAGAAAAGAGACAGTACAACCTGATCAGATTAAAGGCTTAATTTGATGCAGTTTCTTCACACTTACACCCACTGACAGCTGAGTATAAACAGGTTTGATGTAAGAGCCACTGATTTCAGCAGTGCCTACGCTCTGAGTGCCTTTCATACTGTAAGGGGTAAAAATCCCTGTCAAAATCAACTTGAAACCTGGATTGATGAACGAGCACACCATCACACACTGTAAATAAATATCTTGCAGCAGGATTTTTCATTTGGCTTGTGAACCAGACAGACATTTGGATGTCTGGCTGACCTTTCAGGGAAACAATGATTGACATTATTCACCTTTTTCTGACTGAGACCAAAAATAAATCCTTGGTCAAGAAATGATCCCGTCAGTTTAACAGAAATTGTTTCATCGCTAACTGGCACTGCACTGACACACCTCATGCAAAGTCTGCATAGTACTCTGATCCCTTTCATGCAGCAACAAATCATCCAAGAACTGACACTGGAACTGGAAATTAAAGACAGCTAACAACTTCAGTTCCTCCCCATTCTACATTAAATAAGACATCCTGCTAATCGAATCAACTGCCGATCACACCTTTTGATTTTACACCACGGCTGGGAAAAAAAACATTGCCATTTTCCAATTTTGACGTATACTAAAAATTTTAATTAAATGAGTGCTGCAGTGTTATTTAGTAAAAGACAATTGTGCAACCAATTAAAACTAAGCCTGCAAGTTTTAAAGTCATTAACAGTTGTGAACAGATACTGCATATGATCAGGTACTGATCAGGTGGATAATGCACAGCATTTGGGGTCCTCTGTAGCAGGACTTAGAAAAGCATTAGAGAAAGACTCATCTTAACAGACTTTTATTTATAATTTTAGTCAATTAACCTCTAACACACTGTCATAACCGAAACTTACTGTTTATTACAAAGCTGGCACAAATGGCCACTTTCTATACCCATTTGTGTGGGTTTGATGGGATGATCAATTTTTTGGTTCCATCTATGAAGTATCACTGAAAGTCATTTAAATTTCTACAGTCCAAAACCTTAAACCTTAATGTTAAACAAATTCTCATTTAGAGGATGAGATCTGACAATATTTGGTCCTTGTAGTTAGTAAAATAAGCAAAATACCCTGAAAACTGATAGAACAGAACTCACTGAATTGATTGAATTAACTGATTTGTTAATTGACTTACAAATGAATGAACCAATTAATTGGTGAATAAAATTGGTTTAAACGTTTAAAATCGTAGTCTATAATTAAAATAGCTTTTACAAGACACATTTGACGCTAAACAAAATTTCTTCATCACTAATGATGCTAACTTAGCTAACGCTAGCCGACTAGCAGCTACGCTGGCACACCAATCACACGTGGTCCGCGCCAGACACCAAATTTCTTATCAAGCCCGTAAGCAACCTGACAAATCCACCAAATTAAAACAGTCATGCAGAAATCAGATACAGATAGTTTTAGCTCCCTTCGCCGCCGCTGGTGTCCCATCTTTACCGTTTTCTCTGCGCCGTTCACAGGCCGCAGGCGGCCGGCGGAGAACGACTCCATCTTGGCTGTGAACAAACGTCTGCTTTTATTACCCAGTGGACAGTGAAAACATACCAACTTTAACCTCGTTGGGGTCGAATTTGGGAGGCATGTTGCCGCTGTGGAGGTTGAGCTCAGTTCAGCTTGGTTGGTGAGGGTGTCGGATGAACCCGGATTCGGGACGACCGATTACTGTTGCACCTTCACCGCTAAAAGGGGCGAAAGAAAGAGCGAGCTCAGGCCGCGGAGGGATATATATAGCTGCGCCAAATATCGCGAGGTGTTGTGATTCCATTGTAGTGACATAGTTTCGAATGTGGGCGGGTTAAAGTCACGTTTCACGTTCCCTTGTACTTTATGAAGAAGAAGTATTGAGATCCTTTGGCAACCCTACACAGTGAAAATACTATACTACTAGTAGGGTAACATGCGGCAAGGAGATTTTTTAAATTAACATTTCTTCTGGCTGCCGTTTGTCTTACTGAACTAAAAATTTCCTTTGTTTCATCAAAATCTTATATGTATGTATATTTACATTAAGGGAAGCCCTATGATAAGTTATGCAATCGTTTAGAGAGAAAGATTTTTATGGTTTTTGGTTAAAGCAGTAAAATGCTAGATTAGTATGTTTGGGGTAAGACGCCCCCCGGACACCTTGCCCCTTCATAGTTTGTAATTTGAATGTTAATTTAGACACTGGATAGCCCCGTTATCTAAGCAACAACTTCAATATCAGAATGTCTGATGTAAAATTCTGAGGTTATAAGCTCAGATATGCTCTCATTGCCAGCATATTTTACCTCAGACTTTCTGCTAATAAAGTTCCAGCATTATTATGAAGTTTCTCATTATTTAAAAGTCTGAGAAATAAATTATAGGAAAGCTAACATAAGGTTTACTTCTACAACATAGGTCTATATTCCCTTTGCTTTTAACCAGCTAGTTGAAGTTTACTAGTTTCTTTTGTCTGTAATTTGCACCTATTAATGTGATTTCACACCATTGAGGGGCATCTTGCCCCATGTGGAAAATGCCTTTTCCCTAAAAATACATTTGATTAAATACAAATTAACTTGTCAATTGTTGCTATTTATTTTACTTTATAATATGTTACCCAAAGGATAGCCGTCTTAAAGATGCCAAAAAACAATAAAATGTTCTTTAATGGAACAGCAAATAAACATTGAGATTGTTTTACCCCAGTAGCTGGGAAAAATGCCTTTCTCCTAAAACTTACATTTGATTAAATTCAAATTAATTTGTCAACTGTAGATATTTATTTTACTTTAATGATACAAAAAAATATAATATATTATTTTATGTGTCAGCAAATAAACATTGAGCTTAGGAGGGCATCTTACCCCACACTACCCTGTTACTACTAACTTCTAAAAAACTTTTATTATCATTATTAGACTTTATATCCACCTTAGTGGAAAGTTGTCTTTGACTTCTCCAAAACAAAAAAATACAACCACGGCATTACAATTATCACACATTAAAAATACAACACAGTTAAAGAGTACAACACAGGACCACCATTAAACATGCGACAACAATTGTGCCATGAAGATAAATTTATAAAACAGCAGCAAACCCTAAGAATTACTCAGTGCCTGTGTGGCATGGAGAAAAAAGATCTCATATAGATGTTCCGACTCGCCTTCGGGACTCTGAATTGACAGCTAGATGGGGTCAGCTCAAACTCTGAGTTTAGTGGGTGGAAGGCGTCTGCAGATATCTGTCTGGCCTTCCTGTCTAATGTATCACCAAGCTGCTTTTGTGGCTTGCTAATCAAATTCCCCGCACTATAAACAATTTTGGAAAGCTTGTTTTTGTCTTTCACATTCAGCTTGCCCTACCAAGCTGTTATATCAAACTGTAAAATGTTTTCTACCTGGCCCATATCAGAAACAGAATCAGAATCAGCTTTATTTGCCAGGTATGTGTACACATTCGAGGAATTTGACTCAGGATTGTACAACGATGCTACTGTATTATACAATAATAGAATAATAAAATCAGACACAGGCTACAGTATAGAGAACACAAAAACACACTATAAACAAAAATAATATAAACAGACTGACAAATAGTGCAATAAGCAGAGCGCAAAGGATGCAGGAGTAAATTAATATTACCATTATTATTATTATTATGTACACTTTGAAGGTGGATGTGATACAGAGACGCATGGATGCCGTCTTAAGTATGTATTGACAAACCCTAAAACTCCTCAGCTTTCTAGTTAAAAGTATTCTAAAATGTTCCCCTACTTCCACAGGCCGGTTGTTAAGTACAGCAGTGGAGATGTTACTGACCCCTCTTCATTTTGTTGGTATTTGTTTGAGTGTAAGTAGCCAAAGTAACAGTGCAGTAAAATGTTCCGTTAGAGTTTTATTATATCTGCTGTTTCTGGATTAATATTCCTGCTGCATTAATGCATTTCACTACTGTAGATGTTTCCCGTTAAGCTCATTTTAACTACTTTATATCCTGTCGGGTTGTTTAATTTAATCAATGCATCATATTCTGTAAGGTCATCACATGCTGGAAAGCGTTACTGTGCACGTATCTCTAAAAACTCAACTTTTCATGATCTCAGAGAAGACGATGTGACGATGCATTTTCCAGCCTAACCCAGGGGGATTTAAATAGTTGAAGAAGAAACTTCATCCTTTAGAGAATCCAGAGGTGAACGAAGGACAGATCCTTCACTTAGGTAAAAATACTTATACCTACCTGTTGAAATAGGCTGTTACAAGTAAAAGTACTGCATAGAAAATGTTTGTAAGCATAATTACAAAAATGTAACTCAAGTATTAAAAGTAAAAGTACCCAATGCAGAAAGAGAAATGTCCCCTGTGACTGTTTTACTATTATATCTTATATCATTAGATTAATATTACTCATGTAAAACTAGATTTGACTGCTGTAGCTGGTTGAGGTTGACCTGTTTTGAATGAGACTGAAATTAATGATAATTTTCTCCATTAATTTATTCTAAAAATTCTGAAACTTGAAAACATGATTCCCCAAAAATTTGAATTTAAAATAATACAATAACAATACTGAATACTTTGGTATTATATAGTATTTTTATATAGTGATAAAGTCGTATATAATACCGTTTGTTGTGAGGGATTTTGCTTGTGTTTGACAGACGTTGAGGGTTTTGGAAAGTTATTTTCTGAACTGGTTCATGAACTCAGAGGAGGCCAAAGAGCTGCACGTGGGTGCTGCTGAGTGGATGAACATCCTCTGTGCAGGATAATGGGGCGGAAGCTGGTCGAGTGTTGCAGGAATATTCAAGTATTATGTCATCGTTATAATGTATGTTACCGCAGGTGTTTGTTCATGTTTCTGGCCTGCTGACGGTAGTATCATCGCAGCCGATGTGTTGGTCTGAGCCGCATCATGTAAAACCAGTGTTTTCCTGTTTTTTGAATCCTGAAGGACTTTTTTGACTCAGAGCTGCTTTACAGGAATAGCAACAGAACACAAGAGGGAGTAAGTGGGTGAGAAGCAGAGATCATCACTGTTGTGCTGTTTAATATGCATCATGAAAATCTGGGAGGATAGTCAGAAATTCACAGCTCATACTATCAAAGGATAGCTTTATCTGTATTTTCAGAAGTCCTCAACATTTAGAGAAAATGTCACATCTGAGTAATCTTTTTGATGAAATGTTATTAGTTTTTAAGCTTTAATGCTGCCCGGAAAGCTTTTTTCTTAAAGTTAAATGCCCCTTTTTATGCTCAAATTAGATAAGAAGTGTTTTATTTTTCTGCTTTTTGTTCTCCTGAACAGCCGAATAATAAGTTTTTGTATCGATTTCCTTTATTCCTCTCTAGAAGAAGTATGTATTTTATTAACAATAGAACAAAATGAGCATAAATAGTTGAGGGAGAAAAAGAGAGACGATATTCATGTTTTATTTATTTATTTAAAAAGGCGACAAAGCACATAAATGAACACTTTAGTTTACATCCAATGTAAATATGCCAGATTTAGCCAGGAGGCTGATTTTCATTTGTGTTCTCTGGCAGAAAAAGGACAACATATTAAAAATAGAGAATACACCACAATAACAGTGAGTATATCAGACAGTCATTATGGTTCGATATACAGATCATGAGCTACTCACTAAAGTAAATCTTCTGTAAAGTGCAAATAATTAAGTTATGCTGCTTAAAGTGCTATTAATGCAATAAAGTGCTTTTCAGGAGAACCACCCAGCAGGGAGAGTCTCCAACTGCATGATCCCACAACTTGCTGTAAGTGCGATTGTAATGAATAATGAATGTGATTTATTGTGTTGTAGCTGAATATTCTTGTATCTAACCAGTAGTATATCAGTGACACGACCGCAAACAGATGAACAACTCACTCTTTTGATAATTCTTTTGTGTATTTACAACATGTGAACCACCTGGTTTGTAACATGTTAAACTAGTTCAGTACAGTAAGGTCACATTACACCAACGTGAGGCACAAAGGAGTCCAGTTTCATTCCTGCAGATGAGAGGGCAGCGTGTGATGCAATTACTTTTCCTCTTGTTGTTCTGTGTGTGCGTGGGTGCGTGCGTACGTGTGTGGGTGTATGTCTATGTGTGTGTGTTTGATCAACATTGACTCAATTGTTCTGCTTCAGTCTCACAGTTTGTTTATGCGGGAATAACAGCTGGCACTTACCCGTTACACTATAGGCCTATTACATGTACTCTCACACACACATTGTCTTTGTATGGTTTTGAGGACCCCCATTAATAAAATCCTAAATCTAATTAAAACCTGACCCTTAAAAACAAGTCTCAGCGTTCAAACAGCCCATTTGAAGTGGCGAGGACCTGCCAAAATGTCCACAGTGGAGAAATGTCCTCATTACGATTATCTGAAACTGAAATTAGGCCTCACAAAGACACCAATACAAGCCTACACGCTGCACGCACACACACACACGTTTGTCTTTATGTGGTTGTGAGGACCATCGTTAATGTAATCCTAAACCTAATTAAAACCTGACCATTAAAAACAAGTCTCAGCATTCAAACAGCCCATTTGAAGTGGCGAGGACCTGCCCTAATGTCCACGCAGTGAAGAAATGTCCTCATTACGATGGTTTGAAACTGAAATTAGGCCTCACAAAGACGGCGATACAAGCCTACACGCTGCACACACACACACACACAGTCCGACAGCTCATCTGTTAAACTCAGGGGAATGATTCGATTTCAGATTCAGTTCCTCTCCACCATCTCTTCCTCCTGCTTGACCTTTTCCTTGTGCTTTCTAATCAGCAAGCAGCTCCTCTCCTCCTCTTGTTCTTTGCTCTAACAATTTCCTCTATTGATTTAGTTCTTCAAGCCCAGGTGTAGTCGGGGGAATCGAGGCTAAGTACGTAGGTTGTCTGTCTTTTAGCTGGATTCAAAAGAGGGGAAGAAATTGTCTTTGGATTGCTGTCCCTCAGTCGCTCCAATCTGTGAACAGGTTCATCAACAGTTACAAACCCCCGAGCAGCTGGTTCATGATTGGGTCTGTGAGACGGAGGTCGATGAGGCAGCTTTAATCTTCACTTCATTCAGTTTCCCATCCAGTCTGATTAAAGCCACTTTAAATCAGCTTTGCTGCATCCGCACTCATTCCCTGTACAGAGAGCAGTCAATTGACCGTCAATTAAACCTTGCCCTGATAATATTAGCAGCAAATTGTTCTTAAACTGTCAAAGTAAGAGTACTTATTATGCAAAGTGGAGCTCATTTAAAGGGGTGGTATTCTGCTTTTTGGCTTTTTCCCTCTGCTTTATTGAGTTGTATCTTTTTTGTGAAAAAGCCCAAAGTCCAGCCCAAAGGGAGTTCCCATCTCCCATAGAAAGCTCTGCTCTGACCGGCCTGAAAACAGCTCGTTTGTAGTCCAGCCCTTCACTTACTTGACTTGTGACATCACAATGCAAACGCGTCATAAAGCTCGCCAAGCGGCTGGCGGTGTCAGACACGCCCTCAAACCAAGCTAGTCTGAGCGGAGGCCCTTTGGCTCGACTCGCCTTTGTTTGGGTTTCCATTGTAGAAAAGTTGGACCTGTACCTGCTTCCAGCTACTTTTTTTGTATCACCTAACCTCTGTCGAGGTTCCAAGCGAGCTGAGGGAAACTAAAATGTAACGTGAAGACATGACAGTCTGATTAGTCAGAGAATTTTCACTATTCAAAGCATCATCACTGCACCAGACAGAGGCCAGCAACAGGAAGTTTATTTTACAGTTTTCGTCTGAAATTTCATCACTTAAATCCACTTCTGAGAAGTTTTTATGTGAGAAATCAGCTGTGAAGATTTCGAATATTGACAGTTTTACGAGAAGTGATGGCGGAACAAAAGTGTGATGAATATTTTCAGAGTTGAGCAGCTCCGCAAGTGGCGGCGGGAGGAGCGTGTGAGGCCGGCCAGCCGCCCGCTCACAGAGCCCTCTGCTCCCGCCGTCACA
>JAPMOB010241786.1:0-20502 GCA_029875015.1 Lepomis gibbosus
GTCTTGTTAATCAGCTCACTAATACAGGGTCCAAGGTGCAAGGTAGATTTATTTGTCACAATACAACAGTTTGTACAGTGAAACTGAGTTTGTAACTCCCTTTTGCTACATAGCAGACAGTAGGCTATACATCACCATAAAATCAATTATAAAATTGTAAACAGAAATAAACTATATTCAGTGAAGAAGTGTTGAGGATGAATTTGAGTTCAAAAGTCTGATAGCTTGGGTGGGGGGGCTCCTCTGCAGTCTGGTGGTGTGGCAGCAGAGACTTCTGTATCTCTTCCCAGAAGGCAGCAGCATGAACAAGCTCTGACTGGGGTGGGTACTGTCCTTTAGTATCCTTTTTTCTCTGCGTAGGCACTTCACCTCACCGATCATTGATACTCCTATGTAAAAGCTGACGTGAACTTGGCACAGGAATTTGGCCTTCTTAAGCTTCCTAAAAAAATACAGTCGTAATGTGGTCCTTCTGGAAATGCTAGTTCCACAACTCGGAAATCAGTGTAGTAAATACATTGACTAAATCAACCCTGAGAACTCTTGTAAAAAGATTATTCATCCAAGATGTAAAATAATTGGTAGATTACAAGTATACAGTAACACAGTTGAAGTGTGCAAAGTAATGTAGTCCTACACTGTGTGCATTTCACACTGTTAGCATAGCATCTATTAACTTTTACCATGGCACATAACATAATTTGGCAGACTAACCCATGATGACTGATGTGATAAGAGACCAAGCCCTGCATGGGCAACATTGTAGTATCAATATTTTAGGAAATACCATCAGGATGAGGCGCGATTCTGGCTTGGGATCTGACAGCATCTCACTTTAATCATAGAGAGATTGTTTGCACATTTTTGCTTAGATATATAACTGGTATGTGCTTGACTGCAAGTTGTTGAATTAAACAGGATTTTACTATACTGAAATCTGGCACAACTGATGTGGTTCCTGGTTATAATTCTTCTGCAAATGAAATCAACTTCTTTAAATTTGCATGCAAATTACCAACAAATCGAGTCAAGACGGAAAGAAGGAAGACCATTTTTTCTCTTGCAAGACAACCTTCAGTCAAGTGGCTTAAATCAAAATCTTGTCTTCAAATGTGGCATAGTTCACACACAATATCTAGACAATAGACCCCACACACACATACACATGCACACGAACACACACAAACACATGTTCATACCCCACTTAAATCCCTCTATCCCCTCTGTGCTCTGTGACCACTGATTCAGCACATGGATCCTCTGGGTTTTGGCAGTGCTGTTCTCTCAACCACAGAAGGCCCTTTAAAGATATCACCATTGTTCCCTAATGGCCTCACCCTCTGCTCAAGGAGAGAAGGGAGACAGCAAGAGTGCAGAAGAGATCCAGCGAGAAAGCAAAGCAGAAAGACAGAGAAAGAGAGACAGAGAGACAGACAGAGATGGCCTTTTAAGATGATAGCAATGTTCCCAAAAGACATCGCCTCTGTACAAGGAGAGTTCTTTAGAGAACAGACAGTCAAGTGTGTCCTCTCAAATGAAGCTATGGTGCAACTGTCCCAATCCCTATTTTCAGCTCTACTGGTGCGTTCTGGACACTGAGAACACATGTTTTCTCTCTATAATCTCTCTCTTCTCCCATAGTTTATCACTCTCCCTCGCTGTCCATTTTCCTTTCTTTTCTCTTTCTTTTTCTGACTCACACCTTGTTTTTTCTTTCACTTAATCTTTAGTCTTCCCTCAGGAGTTTTGTAGTCACATTGTATACACTGAAAATGTGAGTGACAAGTTGCTGTTACCTGCTGAGTCCCCCATAATCATGCCCATAATGCCCATAGTCTGAACTACAGAAACACTGGCCTCATTGAGCAAATCTGGGAATTACCACTTAGTGGCAATAACACTGTTGACATTAAGATGATTTGTTTTGTTTTGCTTTTAGCCAATGGCAAAAAGGGACTGAGTCACAATAGTCAAAAGGTTATAGCCAAACGAGAGTGTGATCCTTGTTAAGGTGCCAGTCTTTTACTAGGAGATAGCAATGAAAGTGCTGACATTTTGGACAAATATGCTTTGTTTAATAAAAGTAAAAGTGAGTGAAAATGGTAAAAAGGCCTTAAATATTATCTGAGGTAAACATTTCACTGTAAGGTCTACATACAAAATGATAATTTTGTGAAAAGCGTTGGCTTCACAGAAACAGATATGTGTCTATAGACTGGCTGTTTGGAACACAAGTCAGTTAAATGCATTCACTTGGGATACAGCTGTTCGCCTCACAAAGATGGCATTTGTCACATATTGGCTATGCTGGTCAACGGGGCAACTCTCTAAAATGTCAGCATACCTGCATTCTGAGTGTATATTATTTTATGGAGTTAATAAATATTTTAAGTTTAGAAATTCAGTATGAAATCAATATGGTAAATTGGTGCCCATTTCAAGAGAATACCATTTCTACCAGGGCCCGTTTGTCAGAATGCAGTTAATAAATGCAGTAGTATCCTGGGTTTGTACCATGTGCTAAAAGTTTTATGGGTTGGAGTTCAGGTTGTAACCCCTGTTCAGTGCACTCTTGTAGTTTTCTTCTTCTTTTCTTCCCATCACACACTGAAATGTGTGAAAATGTCAACCACTGATCATGTGGGTTCATACAAAGAATAAGGGTGTGTACAGTATTGTCACTGCTGCTGTTACAATGAAGGGTACCGCCTCAACTTGTTGCATCTGCCCCTTTGTTGAGGTCGAAAAGAAAAATGAAAGGTAAGAAAAAGGTAACAAATAAAGGGAGAGATAAAAAGAGAAATAGAAAGTCAGAAATGCATGTTATGGAAGAGATTGATGTAAAATCTGATTTTTTTATATCTCAAATGTATCACATGTAGACCTTTAACATTTGAAAACACTTAAATGAAATGTTAAATGTCAAGGTTTCACTTTAAGAATACTCATTGAAGGTAGAATCCCAGTGTGCATTTGATCTCTCTGGGGACTTCATATAGAAACACCTCAAGCAGAGACTGTAAACAGGAAGGTGCTGTGGGTGGATGCTTGGATTTTTCTTTATCAAACTTGACTTCTACTGAATGAAGAAATACTGAATATGACTACTCCAAATTTTTCATAGTCATACACCCCATTTACTTTCGAAAATATTCACTATATTTCAGATTTTTCTAAATATCTAGGTATGAATACAACAGTTAGCTGAATGAAGAAATACTGAATGCAATGTTTCACAATATATATACAAGAGTTAAACAATAATATTTTTGATGAAATACAATTTATCAACTGTTTTATGTTTAAAAATATAGAAAACATTGGGTTTTTTTCAAACTAAACTTAATTTGAAGTTACGAGGTACAGGCCTATTATGTCATACTGTTGGGAAGGACATGCCTTAATAGTAGGGCTGGGCACATTAACTCATTATTAACTTGGAAGTCTGTTGCTCTCTGACTATGAATACACATACAGTCAAACTACAGGTCACAGGAGGCGTGGGATATTGTTTAGCCTGCAAATCACCCACACAAACAAGCAGTGGAGGGAGGCTTCCGCAGATTATGCTGGATGCAGCGTGTGGGAGAAGTAGATAAAGCAACACAAGCGATCAAATGTCATAGTGAAGTGGATAGCTACACACTGCATGCTGATTGGTACTGGGGAAGATGTCGGTCTTAGGAAGGCTCTTAAAATCACAATGTAGTCGCTTGGCCCTGCGGGGTTGCTCTTTGCTCCGGACGGTGATACAGGGAGACAAGCACTCCGCAAGTAAAAGGCAGGCGTTCTATTGATAGTAACCACGGCAACAGCTTCTGTGCACTACACGACTGTAGCCTATTTAACTTAAGTTAAATTTAAGTGCTAATGTTAATGCTAATGTTTTGCGGGGATGCTCTGCCATGCGAATTCCTTCCTGTCGATGTCCTATTTAGTAAACAGTAATTGATTCTGGAAACTCACAAACAGCGAGGATCAGTCTCTCTTCCACCAATTTGTGATGCACGTTGCGTACAAAAGGTTCAAGACAATTCAACTTTGGCAGCAGGTAGGCGTGTGCGTGAAGTGACCACTTCACCTCACTCTAACAGGGACACTTGCTACTGAACATAGACTGTTTATGCTGCTACCTGATAAAATACAAAATGTTTCTGCTGATACCTGTTCAGAAAAAAACAAACAACCTTATTTGTTTAATGTGTTTGCAAACCACGTTATTGCACTTTTGTGTATGTAGAAGTTCATTTAAATTAGAAGTGCGCTATACACTACTTTAGAATTCATTATTCAACTTTGCGCATAACTATGCGTTTAACGCAATCAATCGCAGAAAATCATGTGATATTCACGATTAAAAATTTTAATTGTTGCCCAGCACTAATTAATAGTTACACAAATGGCAGAGAAGACTTGTGGTGGCAGTATGGAAAAAGGGGAAAAGGAAATGAACCAAACCAAAATCCATAAGCTTGCCTGATTCGACTGATAGTTGAATCGTGTATATGCTTGTGCACGGTGATTGTGATGATAGCTCCAACACATGGTAACTCCGCTTTAATCTTGAGAAGCTGCAGAACTGCAGTCTCTATTTATTAATCACTTTAGTAACTAAAGTGAATAATAAATAGAGACTTACACTGGACATTTCCAGCTGAACGCTTATTATTGATCATTTTCTCTCTGCTCGCCTGACAGTTTTGTGCAGAGTGTAACTCTTTAAAAACGAACACCATTGACAAACTTGGTTCTTCAGTGGTGATTAATGATCCAAACGTCCTGCAAGGTGCGGACAACTCTGCACAAAACCAGCGAAGCTGGGGCTTCGTCTCCTCAGCAAATGTTCCTCTTCTGCTACTACACACATACAGGCTACACAATGACATGCGCACTGACCCCCCTTCCTTGAGAGTTAGGGTTACAATTTTGGATTTATTAACACACTTTATTAAAAGCTTCTTTCTTTTCACATGTTTATTTAGCCTACAGCATTATATGTTGAAATTTATATTGTAATAGGCAGCATATTAACTTATAGGGAGAAAACTTATATCCATCCATCGTCAACCGTTTATCCTGCTTACTGGGTCATGGGGGGCCTGGAGCCTATCCCAGCTGACATTAGGTGAAACGCGGGGTACACCCTGGACAGGTCGCCAGTCTATTGCAGAGAGAAAACTTGTATATCTATGCAAAATCAGACGTTGAGCACCCCCATATCGCCAAAATGGCGTGATTCCCGTTTCGCCACGAAGCTTTGACTGTGAGATTGACAGTTGAATCAGGCTCCACCCATTGCTGCATAGATACTTCGACTATTTGGGGTCAGCCCTAAGCTTTTTATATAAATGCTTGTGTGGACCTTACCAAGAAGTGACCAGTTGCCATATTTAAGACATATCAGAATTGCAAAAGACAAAATTGAGTGAGGGAGAAGAAAACGAGATAGGAGAACATAAAGAAAATGACAAGCATGAAGTTGTTTATAGAGACAGGGGAAAGAACAAGGAGTGATGAGAGATGGATAGATGGATATCTTTTTTTTAACTGTAGTAAATCCCAGGGAAGCCATGGGGGGAAAGCAGGTGGGAGGTGAAAGAGGAGGTGAAAAATACATAAAAGCTATGCCAAGAGAGACGTGGGAAAGTTGATGATAATGGAAGATTCAGAGGAAAGGAGGCAAACGGATACACTCATGAACCAAACACCATAGATATACAAGCTTATACAGGGAGTCATGTCTTACTTTGTCTCCTCTAGAGTAAAATCATTCAGAGCGAAAGAGAGAGAAAAAAAGAGATAAAAGAGATTGCAAATATATAAGGGAAAACAGAAGCACTAAAGCAGAGAGGGGATGGGACAGAGATCTAAAGGCATAGCAGATTTGGTAGGAGAGTATAAAGCAATAAGGCTACCAGATAAACACAAAAACAACTGAAAAAAGTGTAAAACCTTTTACCAAAGGATGTGACCCCAGAGTAGTAGTTTACATCCTTGGAGGACACTGGAGGTGAAATGTCTTTAGTAGTGAAAAGTTGAGTAAGTGAGAGAGTGCCAAGAAAGAGAGGCAAACTAAAGCAAAGCAGAGAGAGAGATGAGGATCCAACAGCATTAAGAATATGGCGGCACTGCAGACTTCTGTGAGGACATTTTAAAAGGACAAAACCTAAACAGCTAAAAAGCCACCCATAAAGGACAGGAATGAAGGAAGGAGATACTGCACACAGTATTTATTCCATAATATTCACATATCATACTCAAGTCAAGTCATCTCAAAGTCGGAGACCATTTAAACCTCACTTCTGTTTGTTTTTTTGCTCACTCAACCATGCTATCATGTTGCACCGCATTGAGTGAAAAATACTACAGCATCTCACCACAGGTATACACTGAATGTTGTTGATATTTGTTCTGGTTGTGACACAGCTTCTTGTTCTTTGTAGTTCCATTGTGGTTCCAGTGTCCACTGGAAGCAATACAGAATTTCCACTTCTTCAAGTTGGCTGTTCTTCAGCATCGTTTTAGAGACATTTTGTGCATTTTACAAGCATGTTGAATATAATCAATGTAGTAACAGAGAGTTTGTGTCTGCACTTCATATTTTTAATTTCTTTATAGTATAATATTTGCAGAAAGAAAAATATAGTATTAATATTTCTGCATCATAGATTCATGGAGAAAAAGCTAGAGCTGGACATCGAGGGCTGGCTGAGATCTGTGGACAGGTCTGGGCTCCCTGGAAAATTCAAGGCCTGGGTCTACAAACAAGGAATCCTCGCAAGAAATCCTCTGGCCTCTGCTAATCTATGATGTTCCCATGACGACAGTGGAGGGTTTTGAAAGTAAGGTGAGCAGCTATCTTCGCAGATGGCTGGGCTTGCCACGCAGCCTGAGCAGCATCGGGCTGTGTCAGAACAGCAATAAACTCAGGCACCCATTCAGCTCAGTCAGGGAGGAATTTATCGCACAGAGAACGCATGTAGTACACTAGATCAAGGGACTCCAAAGTGTCCGGGGCAGGGATTGTATTGAGGACAGGGAGGATGTGGAGGGCAGCCAATGCAGTCATACAGCCAGAAGCTCAGCTGAAGCACAGGGCAGGGCTGGACTCGGGAGCATAGCAACATCCCAATATGACATGGCAAACGGGAAGGAGAGGCAGAAGTTGGTTCAAAAAGAGATTTGCGCTTCAGTGGAGTAAGACTGAGCAAGCATAACAGTAGCAATGCGAAATCAGGGCGCCTGGATGAAGTGGAATGTCACCTGGCAGGACATCTGGAGATGGAACCCACAGAGTATTAACTTCTTGATGCCATCAGCAACAACATGGAGGTGGCAGAGAGAGCATCCACATGGCTCTGGATAAAAAAGCGTGATAACTGGGGTCACAGGCCGAGATTTGATCCACCTCGGTTGGGTCGCCTTGATGAGGGTGCCTGTCACAAGACCCAAAGCACACAATGACTCCAGGATACAACACTGATGATGTGTCTGAGTGTTTGCATCAAGAGATGTGTGATAAATTGTTAATAAATATGGACTTTTATTTGCATTTAGAGGGGAATTGGCACAGTAACTAGAATGACAGTTGATTGCAACACAACCACATCCAGTGGTCACAGGGGGTTAGAATCCTCTTGTTTTGGAGGCTTGCATCTAAAAAAATTTACCCCAATTGAGTATTCATAATCATCAAGTAGTATGTGAAGTTGAGACAATGTCCAAGAAGCTCAAGTCATGGGGAAGTCAAAGTAGGTCATAAACATAAGAAGAAAATAAGAAAGAAGAGAGCTGAGGGAAGTGGAGAGAAGTTTAGACACACAGGGTATGTGAAAGTCAGAGAAGAGGGTGTGTGGGGCATTAAAAGCCGGAGAAGATTTGGGGAGATAGGGAAGGTGATGCACACCTAAAAGGTGCCAAGCCTTTTATAGAGTGTTGGTTTTTTACAAGTGTTGGTTAAGCTCTCTGTGGGGACTCTGGGAATGTGAAGCCTAAGGCTTTGAGAGAGTGAAAGAGAGGAATAGAAGGAAGTGAATAAAGCAAAAGAGTGGTGGACTAAGATAGGCACATAGATCTAAAGGAATAGATGATTTAGGCAGCAATAGGCAGTCAGGAAGACTACTGATGCTTCAGGGTCTTAAGCATTTTATTTCCTATATAGAGGTAAACTTCCCAAGTTATGGTTCAGATCCCTAAGGCTGCGTACTTTTCAGCCACTACTTCAGCTGATAAATTAATTCTCTAGGCCCAGGCTTACGAGAAACAGGCCTGCATTTCATTTGAAGCTTGAATCATATTTTAAGAATAACTGAATCACTGCCTTTGAGCCATACAACAGTTAAATGCCTGGGGCAGGGATAAGGATAGCCAGAGGTAAAGGCTGAGGGGAAAGACAAGGCAAAGATATAAGTATGTTGGTCTAATAGCAGAACAGAACAGAATGGAGAGACAGTAGCCCAAATATACATTTCCATTGAAAGTGATACTTTTTCCCCATAATGCCTCCCTGTAAATATTAAGTGTTGTAAAATACTCAAATATAACTTTTTAGTGATTGACTACTTTAAATGGGCATGGTATGATAAATATACATTACTAAAGTACGAGGTAAATATAGAAAAAATGTCATTGCAAGTGCAATGCAAGTTAGCATGCTTTCAAAAATAGACATGTTAATAGATTATATTGATAATAATTCAATTAACCATATACAAAGTCAGTGAACATATGAAAAATCTAAATTAAATCAATATTCAGTATGAGCTCTTTAAAAGATCATCAATTTTTGTAGGTACATAGTTTGTGGAACTCTGTACATAGGTTGACCCACACATCTTGTAGAACTACCCACAGTCCGTCTGTGGATTAAGGCAGCCTCGGTTGCTCCTCTCTCTTCATATAATCCTAGAGAGACTCGATGATGTTGAGATCAAGGCTCTGTGGTGGCCATACCATCACTTCCAAGAGTAGATGTTTGGGGTCATTGTCATGCTGCAGAATAAATTTGGGGCCAATCAGATGCCTTCCTGATGGAATCACATGATGAAAAAGAATCTGACTGTACTTGTCAGCATTGAGGAGCCCAATATTATTACATAGATAATGGGCCATCAAGCTTCACTCCTTCTGGAGAGCAAACAACTGGAAAAGGACGTATAGATTTGTCCAGGGACGGACAAATAGTGCCTCTTCTATTGGCTATTGGCTTGGCTGTTCCACAATAGCATTATCACAACAGTTTCAAGCCCAGAGTTTAAATGTCCCCCTGCAGGAAGAGGGCAGGAGAAACAAAGCAGAATGACAGCAAGGAGAAAGGTCTGAATTTGTAAAGTCAGATACAGAATGAAGGCGTATAATCCCAATGTATGGTATATTCTTTATTTTTGGAAGGTGGGGAAGATTTTAAGTCAAGTACAGAGAGTGAAAGAGGGAGAACAGGGGAGCAGTGAGGCTTTGACAGACAACCAGGGAATTACATAGGCTGAATCTCATTTGCAGATGTTTGATGTTTCCCTCTTACTCCACACTCACGGGAATCACCTCTAATATGGGATGTGTTAACACCTCCTTTTGGACCATTGGTCCGTTTCATTTCTTCACAGTGCAAAGTTCATATCAATGTTATCTCCTCCTTTTCAATCCTCCCTAAAGGGATGTTCTGAGTACAGACTCCAGCCACTGCTGTATTTAGATTACCTATAATTTATTTCCTATTAAAAGGTATTTAATGACATAAAATCATGGGCATTGTCTTGACACAATACTGATTTTAATATTTTCTTTTATAGCTGCTTTTTTCTGAATACTATTGGACCTCTTTAGCACAAGTTGTATTACAACAAATCTTCCAATTCTGTTAAAAATGTAAGTAAATTTTTTGGAATGTTTTAAACTAAAATTTGGCGGTAGACATTGTACTTTAAAGTTATGTTTAAGTTTAGGCAACTAAAATTACTTTGGTAAGTTATAGGAAATATAACAGTCTTCGCTAATGTTATAGGGTAAGGGTGTGGTTAAAAATCACTTTCAGAGTTAAAAAGAAATCAACACTGAATAGGATACGAACATTGTTCCTCAGTGTGGAATTGATGGACATTACACATGACACAGAGCCTGCCTATTCTACTCTGAAGCTAGCTTGGACTTCATCTCACAAAATGAGATTTAGCCTGAGAGAACACAAAGCAAACAGGGAAAACTGAGGGAGGTTTTAGATGAAAAGCCAAGGGAAGAGAGAGGGATGAGGGGAAAGCAAGCAGGGGAGAAAGGAGTGGTGGTTTCTGAGTACCGCTGAGCTGGTCGGTACATGCAGGTGAAATCCCTGCATGCTGTTGGCTGCTACACTACATTAACTCTAGCTTTCACTTTGAGCCAGGGACTTGGAGGATAGATGGGATAGAGGGGAAAGAAGGGAAGCCTGACAAATGGGGTAAAGGGACACACTGAGAACCCTACCTCTCAAACCTCAACCTTGTTTTATAAGGAATTATGGAAGCCATTCCAGTTGACTGAGTTTTCTTTGCAAAATGCCTCTTCAGTTCCACTTGTATAACACCTGAAAAGCACTAATCCACAGTGGCATATTGCAAGGTGGGAAAAAGGTGCACTACGAAGGAAATCAATGGAGACATGGCTGGGGCTCTGTTTTACAAACTGTTGTATCAATTCAATCTTTGTCTCTTTCTTTATCATGAATGGCAGAGCAATGGCAGACATTTTAGGACACAGAAGGGATGCAAAAAAAGTGATATAGTATTCATAACCTGATGTGATGCCGGGACATACCGAGACACTGTAAAGGTTTTTTGAAAAATGTTGCAAAAACCACTGAGGTGACAAGGAATAGCATGGCAGCAGTAACACAGTCATATCTATTAGATGAGGATGAAGAGGCCTGGGAGTATGGGGGTGCACAGTATGTCTTTGCATTGGAGACCTGGGAGAAGTGGTTGAGTAAGATGACAGTGCTTGGGGAAAAGGCTGTTGAGGTGATGGGTGATCATGGTGTTAATGGACCGGTACTGTCTCCCAAAGGAATGTTTTTAAACAGATGGTTGCCTGGGTAGGCAAGGTCGGTGGCAATTTTACCCGTCTTTTTTATCCGCTATGGTGTCCTGAAGCTCCTTGATGGAAAGAAGCTGAGAGGCAATGATCCGCTCAGCAGTGAGGAGTACATGCTCAAGCCTTGTCCTTTGAACGGCAGAAGGCAGGAACTCAACCGGACTTTGATGGAAGGAATGAGGATGCATTTGACTATTAATGTGTAAAATTGGACCAGGAAATGTCTGCATTTAAAAGTCAATTACTTTTTTTTTCTCAAAGTGGTGGTCGTAAAACATTCCTACACTGAATATCACACGCATCACAGCTGGGTGTGGTTGGGTGTGCTTCGTTACACTTGTAACCACACACCACAGTGATATCACAGGGTCATGAAGTACACCTGTACATCGCTGCAGCAATGTGAGAAACTGAAGGGTTTTAAGTTACTATACAGTTTTTTTTCAGTTTCTAAGATGCAGTGGTCACAACTGAAGCCACTTTTTCAAAACTCTTCACACAGTCTGCATTACCAACATGCATCTTGCCCAAACAGTTATTCTCACCTCCAAAAGTCACTCAAACCAACAAACCACTTCATACAAGTCTCAAAATATACTTGTTCAACCAAACAATTAGATTTAGACTTTTTGTAAATTTGTCCTACAGTAAATTGATGAATATATGTTGTGATGGGAATATGAATCTGTAGCCCATGACATGCTCTGTCAACAAATTATAGTATATACAGTAAAACCAAAACTGTGAATCATTTCCAATCCATTGAAATGTACAACTCTGTACTGTTGAAATTGATCTATGCCATACAGAAAAAGTGCAGCCATGTGCATTATCAATCATTGTTATCCAAACCTTTGCCATAGTTTACCAAAACAAATAGTTTTGCAAATGTTGAGGATGATTCTAGAAATGTACCAAAGCTAAAATGCAGGATATTTGCAATCATTCTTTCTTGAATGTGTTTTTAACTGTTTTGGACACAGTGCATTTGAAAAATGTTGTGCAGAAATATAGTGTTTTGCAGGTAGTGAAACATGATTCACAGTTTGTTCCCCATACACTTCTGTTTCGCTGACTGTGTGAAGAGTCTTGACAATGTGACTTCAGTTTTGACCAATGCAGATTATCAATTGAAAAAAAAACTGTAATGATTGTTTATAGCCAATATAAATGTTAGTATTTCTCACATTACCCTAAACTAAGTTAAATATAACAGCTTTTATTTACAAATATATTGCTTCAGTGTTTTGTGTATTGAGCTTAAATGAGCTGTATGGAGCGAGACAGCGGGATTGTTTTTTCAAGCTGGAGACTGAAGCAAGGCAAACGCATGAGACACACAACCTGTACTAAAAGTCAGAGTGGTTCAAGGATTGATGATGGCAAATAAAGCTAGAACGACAGAGAGAGAAAATGTCCGACAGGTACAAGCGACAAAGAGGCCTATAGCTGCTAAGCGTAGACAGACATGACATAAAGCACAAAGACAAAGTTTACAGACACACGGGCTGATTGGTGAGAAGGGCACAAATTACTATATTACTATTATGTAAAACAAAAACAGGAGCAAGCATAGCATGCATAAGAATAAGCAACCAAATATTATGCTCTATGGGGTTCTCTGTATTATTTAATTTATTCTTGTTTGTTGACAAAAGCTTTTTGATTCTGTTGATTTACAAAGCTTTCCTACCATAGAGAACATAAATCAGTCAGACAGTGTAAAATGTTTATGTTGCTTGGCACCATTGATCATACAGTAAATAGCAGTAGCTGTGCCATGATAAACACAGAGATTTAAGAACTAAGCTTAAATCTGCTTAGACTGGTAAGCATTGAGTGTGTATTGTGTGTGAGTGTGTGTGTGTGTGTGTGCAGTATGTGTTTGTGCAATCATATGTCTGTGTTATGTTTTCTGTGGTGTTTATTGATTAGTATAGGAAAGGAATGTGATTTTGCTTTTATAGGGATGAAAGATATAGCTTTGGAAATCTAAACACTTTCATTGTTGTTCTGGGAAAATAAATCCTCTATCAAATTAATCTTGATTGAATGGCCACCTGTATGGTGATTTTTGTTCTCACAACCGTAAAGGATAATTTTGGTATTTTTAAACCTGGGCCCTATTTTCACATATTTTGGTGTCGAAATGACTAGTAGGTACAAAAGCTTTTGGAAGCTGTGCAGTAGATAACTTCAGCTGGCAGTTGCGAACTGACGTTTTCCTTGGGGCGATTGTGCCCGTCAAAATAATGTCCACAAAAAGTGCTTATTTTTGCCACGTAGAGGGTCAGACTGTTATATTAGGTGTCTGACAGCATTATAAAAAGAATCATTACGAGTGACTGCCATTGAAACCCTTTGGTTTAATAGGAAACTGAAGTCTCACTCAAGGAAAATTCTTACTCTGAAATCTCATGAGAGGCGAGCTGTTGTTGGAAACATTTGTGGAAACATCGGTCAGAGTTGTAGAGAGGAGTTTGTTGTGTTGGAGTAATGTTAGGAAAATAAAGTCTTGCTTGCAGTTCCTCTACATATGCAACTGCTCTCCTTCATTTCCAACTTTTTGTACCTACTAGTCATTTTGCCTCGAAAATATGTGAAAATAGGGACCGGCTTTATAAATACAGAAATCGTCCTTCAGGTAAATAAAGTATTCATACATACCTAATATTATATGACATGTGAGCTTCTCTCATGTCACAATATATCCTTTGGCTGTTTTTTTGTTTGTTTGTCTTTTTTGTTTGTTTTTTTTACAAATGATTCATGTTATGTAGCTCATTCGTAGTAACAGCGCTGGTGATGACGATTATGTTTACAATGACAATATAGTTAAACAGTAATTGAAATCTAACAATTTCTTATATCTGCAAATTAATAATAGTAATTCAATTTTAATGGGCTTGATAACTTTGTCCATAAATAAGAGCAGTGTTTTTTAGCCATTAAATATGTCATCCTGATGTCTCTGTTTGCTCATATACGTTTCTCATCATCACACACACAATCACATGTACACAAAGAGACAGCAATGTCACATTTAGTAAAACCATGAGAGCTGACATGGATACACTGGAATAGTATTTAATAATATAAAAATATATTTAAATGACCTCTTCCATAAAGCTATAATTTAGCACTCGTTTATTCTGTTGTGCTAACACAACGAGACATGCATACATGCAGTCACATATATGTACAGGCAGACACATACTGTAGGTCTTTTCCTATTAAAAACTAATTAACTTAACCTCTGGAGTTGTGCATCTGTATATGTGTATGTCTGTGCTACTGCATACATGTTTGAATGAAGTTGCAAAAGAAATAATTCAGCTTTCCCTCACAAACTATTACTTTGCTGTCATGTTCTTCCTCAACGTGTTATGTTGTTGTGGCTGAAAGACTGACAAAATTCCTTCTTAATCTCAGTATCAGAAAACGACTCACATGCAAACTGTCCAAAATGTCTCTCACTGTCCTTGCTTAACCTTCTGAACTAACAGCCTGCTTGGTATTGTGATATTGATTTTTTTGTCTTCTATCTAAATATGTTTCCTTGTTAATCAATGATGTTGCATGGCATCTCTCCTCTTAATATGTTGTTATACCTCCAAATTGTAGCATTGATACAATCACACCACTGCCCCAGCCTTCTGGCCCTTAACAAGTCTAATCAGTCCTCTTAATTGCTCAGCCATGACACTGGCAATGACGGCAGTGACATCCGTTTTCCATATCAAATACATCATTAGGTAGTTTCTTTATATAACTAGACACACACACCCTCCGACATCATTAGCAGTGGTCTCAACCAAAGTGCCTTAATTAGGATTACCTTGACCTGCAATGTAGCTCATTAAGAATCGAGGGGTCCAAGCAGTAAAAATACTGACACCAGTATCCTGGTTGATTTATCATACAAGAAATAACTCATAATAGAGATAAGCAGTTTTTTTTAAAAATCTAAAACCATTTTGTGAACTTGTTCTCTTGTATATTTAGTGGATTCAGCACAAATGGGACACCTGTCCGAACAACACAGATATCCTCAGATATTCACCACAACAACAAACCCCTTTTCCTATCTGATTTAGGTAAAAGTGACAAAAGACAGCATTACTAGACTATAAAACCATCCAAGTTTGGATTAGGAAAAAAAGTTTGTTTAAAATGCATCACTTCTGGTTTGACTAGTATGAGATTTAAATTTAGGAACATTCATAATGCACTGGTCTTACTTCCTGGCACTTATTACTTCAGCAGATAGGTGCTTGCATATACTTTAGTTAGCAAGTTGGTTAAGGTTTTTAATTATTAAAGAACACAAATATCAATCTGAGTTGGTTTTGGCCATTTGATTTCTGATCATCCAGTGTCTTCAAATCACTTTTGATTTAGCAGTAGATAAAGATAAGTGTCATCAGCATAGCAGAGATAGCAAGTATGACTTTATATTTATGAATGCTTTCACCAAGAGACAGCATGCATTAGGGGGGAAGAACAGATCCTTGACCAAGACCATGGCAGATACTAGCTACAGGAAATGAGACATGTGAATTAAGGTGACTTTGATTGGATGCTTGGTCAGAAACCACTTAGAGAGTTATTCCGTTAAATTACATTAAAACATTACACTCCAAAAGGATGAGATTCAGCTCCTTGTGCTTGTTGTGCTACTGTATATCCCTGTTCACCATACCAAGCAGGATATACATGAACTAAGACACACACACACACACGCACAGTAGAGATAATTACAGTGTTACTACAATTATTATAGTAAGAAACTGTAATAAATGTAACGCTTACTTATACCCTAATTTTGGTAGATGTCTGTTGCTATTGATAGTTTTGTCTATTAATATCATCAGACAGACCAGATTATCAACATCAGGAGACAAAAAGGCAAAAACATGCCACTCACTTTCAATGGTTCACCACCATATGCTTTTGTTTTCATGTTATTGTGTTTGTGTGTGAGTGTAAGAGCACTCACATTTCTACAGAATGCTTTGTATGTTCAAGTGTCTTTATAAAAAGGGATTCAGTACTGACATATGTACAGTTCTGGCAACAAAAGCCTTAGCCAAGTTTCTTTCAAAGGATACAATATGAGTAATACAAATGCACTACTAGCAACTCACTGCCAGGAAGAGCCCATGAATTGAGATATTTACCGAATCTATTCATGCAGAGAGATAACCTATACGCTACAGCATAGAATGCAGTATGTGATCAGTCATAGTCTTATTATTTGTTCTAAATATGTGTGTATAATCAGGTGTATGTGTATCTTTCTGCCTTTTTTTGTTTTGCGTAATACTTTCAATGTGTGTCCCTCTAGAGTCAAATGTATAGTCATAGTCAACTGTATCTCTCTCTCTCTCTCCAGATATCCGTGGTATTGAGGATTTCCTGGACTGGACCTCTCAGCAGGGAATGGACGTATCACTTCAGAAGGTGGAATCTAACATCAACATGATGATCACCAGTCTGTTCAGAACAATGCGTGTGGAAGAGCTGCATCGCTACCGGGATACACTACGCAGAGCCGTGCTGTTCATGAGCCCAGCCACTGCCAAGGCTTTTATCACTGAGGTAAGGAGGGTGGTTTTTGATCCCACATTTTCCAGTTAATAACTGGTAGAAAACACAAGT
The DNA here is from genome assembly GCA_029875015.1 of Lepomis gibbosus. Classification (NCBI taxonomy): domain Eukaryota; kingdom Metazoa; phylum Chordata; class Actinopteri; order Centrarchiformes; family Centrarchidae; genus Lepomis; species Lepomis gibbosus. The sequence goes on from JAPMOB010241786.1 coordinate 16,723, forward strand.
AACAGTAGTTCAAGCTTTTCTCACAGTCTGTGAGTGGCATGCTAACAAGATAGCCATACAGCCCTATTTATTGAGAGGGTAGCATGTGTTGTGGATTTAAATTATTTGAAAAAAACAGTTGTGTAGGTTAGTAGAGCTCTCTACGTGACTGGAATCAATCAGAAATGTATTTCTTGCTCAAACTTAATGTAACTGATTACATCTGCACCACAACTTATCTGCCAGAAGAAATGCAGAAAATATGTCAAGAGTAAGGCAAAACTCCTCAGACAGAGTCTGTTGCCTTTATGCATGAAATCCTACCAAAACACAAAGGCAGGTTCTGGCTTTGTCAAGGTTAGATGTTGTATCACATGAGTTCATATTTCACACTTCTCAGAACTTAGTTTACTACAGATACAGTTTAATACACTGCAGTACACATCAACACAATAGTGTTGACTTTACTTGACATTTGTGTATTTTAGTTTAGCGAATTTGTTTTGAAGGGATTTCATCTCACATGGCAATACATGTATAATTCATACTACCAGGCTCATGGATGTTTCTCTGACTCAAGTAAGCTCTCTGAGTCTCTTCCAGTTAATCAGATCAGCTGAAATTATAGCAGCTAGTCCTCTCAAGTCCAATGTAGTATTATTCATGATGCCCTGAACATGCCATGGCACTCATGAAAATTTACATTAGAGATAGGACAATATTCCATTTTCTCTCTGCTCTTCTGTTCTCTCTCTCTTACTTTCTGCTTCTCTCTCTTGTCAAGTCAAGTCACCATTCGTTTAGGGTGCATAGTCACACACATTATACAGCACAGTTTACATTTAAACAGAGTCTATACTGTATATTCAAATATATTTATTTCCTTAATGTGTGTTCAAACAACTCCCCCCCCCCACACACATTTGCACTCAAACACACACACACACACACGTCCCCACTCCCTCCTATCATGCTCTTTATCTCTTCAGAAGAAGACAATTAGGGGAGTTCCTTTTGCTCTTATACATAAATGATATGGAGGTCATGGTTGAAAGCAATAGGCTCTAGCATTAGTTATGAATTCATAATTTGAAGTGGTAGGATGGGGCTTAATCCTGTGTGTCATGTTCTCATCTCAGTTTAATTAAAAGTGACCTCGGAAAGAGCAATCACAATCTAATTTGGTTGGAGGCGTAACNATTGTGTGCCTGTGAATGTGCATAAGGATGGCTCTGTGTGTGTGTGTAGTCTTAGCCTTGTAAGTGTAGCATGGAACCACACTGAAGTCACTGTGCTGTCCAGAGGACTATGACAGTGTGTCTCAAGGTTTCACACTTTTGGATCGTGCTGAGGAAAGTGATTTTTAAATGTTACGATTAAACTGTGGCAAAATAAGAAAATAGAGTGAATAGGAAAAAAAATGAAAAGATATTGCTTTAAAGGTATATTTCATTGCAGGTATGTTATTTTCTTCATTTGAAATACAATCATTGACACAGTTTTACCTTCACTTATATAACAAGTGAGGTTGGTGCAATTTGAACATGAAACACGTTCGGAATTCCAAAATAAAAATAAAAATTTGATGAAGTTTTAGTTAATTTTATGAAGTGCTTAATATCTAGCAGCATCTGCCCCATTGTCATGTTTCATTGTTATTAATGCTGTAGGTCAGGGGTTGACATTAAAGTTTAAGTGTCCAGTTAACTCAGTCAGTAGTGCACAGGCCTTTAATTCAAAGGGTTGTGTGTTTGGTCCTTACGATTGATCCACATCCATCAACCTATGGACGCTTATTTTCATTTCCCCAGCATCTCCAGGCAGAGGAAATTCCTGCGCTTTTGATTCAGGGGAATCACATTTCATGGTTGCTATTTCATAAGTGCGTTAAGCATGCCACAGACTCTTCTGAATGTCTTTCAGAACTTTTCAAAGTAAAAGCTCTCAATTTAACTCAAAATAAAGCAGGTCTGCAAACATATCTTGTGCTGTTATTTTGTAGGCACAAAATAGGAAGTGATTATGTGAGGAACTGTTGCTGTCATGACTAAGATCTATTTTAGCACCAGCCGCTATCAAATTATTTATTTATTCATGTATTTAATTTGGGCCGCCACGGCGTCACTTTGGCCCCTGTAAACAGACGCTGCATCTGTTATAGTCAATGCTATGAGTCCACCAGACGCGGCCGCATTGTGTCCCAGAAACATCCCAGATGTGGCTTTCCACTTATCAGAGAATACATAGCGGATCTGTTTTTTGACAGATTCTACATCAAGCTGCAGAGATGGAACCAGGCAGGATGTCAGACACAGAACGGGATAGTATTTGGTCAATTTTCAAAATAAAATACCCTGTCATCAAACAACAATAAACATAGTTAAATCAGCAAAAAAGGAAACAATTTAACTATGTGGCCTTCTTAATCATAGTAGAAGCACAAATAGCAAGCACTGATAACCAAATCAACAAAATCTAAATATGTCAGCAAAATCACGCAGGCAAAATGCTCTGATTCTGAAATGCTCCCTGTGGGATATGCAGCCATGCGACTATGGAACAAAACTGGGTAGCAAAAAGCTCTGAAGAAGGTAGTAGAAAGAGAAATTAACAACAAGTCAATAACGTGGGTCAGGCTTCACCCTCTGCTGCTGAAACGCTTCTGAGCGTTCCAGTAGAAGTTGACGCCGGCAGAGGACGGAACAAAACTGTGGTGCAGCCGTAACACAAAGCTGCATTATCCACCTTGAATTGTATTGGTTAATTTGGAGGTTCCTAAGTCACAATGTTACTCCTGAAGTTATCTGGATGACCCAGTTACCTCACTTTCTGGTACAGACCTTTCATGTACAATAGGTATGGACAATTGCTTTAGCTATTTTCCAAAATGTGAAATAGCAAAAGCTAATTAGTTTTCTAGAGTTGCTCTCTGTTTTCTTTGGGAAAGCTGACAAATCAACCATTTAATCTAATTTAGTAACAGATCAAGTGGAGATGAGATGAAGTGTCAGGAGATGGTAAAGATTGATGGTCATATGTACTATCTCTCTGGCAAGATGGTGAAGAGTGGTAAGGGAGAGACATTGGCGACACACTCTTTCTATCAGAGTTATTTGTGAGGTCATTTGTCACAGAGAGCACCTCCCATCCAGATGCATTGGGCCCTGATGTTAGAAGCTGCTCCAAAATTACGAGACTTGGCAGAAGGAGAGAGAAAGGGAGATGAGAGATATGGCAGGCTGTGAGAAAAAACATATACTGCAAGCTGTTTAACTGCCACCACATGGGTACAGGACAGTGGTTATTCTTTTTTTGTCCATTGTTATAAGGTCTTGTTTAAAAACTGCCTGGCTGTGTATTGATCATTTAGTGTAAGTGTAGAGCAACCCAATGATTTGTTTTTTAGGCCCAGTTACTTTTGTTCAGATAGCTTTGTTGATCTTCTAAATTGTCCAGGTCAGATAGCGTGATGTTCTGGAAAACCTGTGTGCTTGCTAAATTTAAAAGACAGATTCTGTTGGCTTGATAGATTAATAACAGAATGACGCAATGTTTGGTTGATGGTTGCACCTAAGACCACATATGAAAAAGTTTAAATGTAAGAAAGAAGCAAAACTAAGATGACATGATTAAAGTTAACATCAGCCTGCTCACCTTTTCAATTCAATTCAATTCAATTTTATTTATATAGCGCCAAATCACAACAACAGTTATCTCACAACGCTTTCCATAAAGAGCAGGTCTAGACCGTACTCTGAAGTTATTTACAGAAGCCCAACAATTCCCACCAAGAGCAAGCAC
>JAPMOB010241787.1:0-23178 GCA_029875015.1 Lepomis gibbosus
TGACAGTTTACACCGACGGTGCACTGTTGGCTAGGTACGCGTGTATGTGTGTGTGTGTGTGTGTGTGTGTGTGTGTGTGTATGTCTGTGTGTCACCTACACTCTAGACAACACATGACTTGGCATCAGCATCTCTTCCTCCTCTGTTCCTCTCTCTGTCTAGACTGCAGCAAAAAGAGCAAGAGGTAAACCGAGATGAAGAATGAAAGAAAGACAGAGAGAGAATAAATTACAGAGAAAATATGCTTTCTGCTCAGCCTGCTTGTGGCCAGACCCAAATGCCAAATGGATCCCAGTGGATGCTTCATTCTCTATAGATGGTTTAAACTGGTGTGCTGCTTGCAGAGGCTCTTTAAAGCCTTTCAGCATATTAAGGTTTGCTGATTTTACATGGCGCAGGGCCTGTTTGATGGTTTCCACCCCCACAATAAAATAGCTTGCTGTGTCCGCCAACAGGGTTGGCATGTTGAAGTGTTTTTAAGCAATTGCTGTTGTCTGTTGTCTGTTTACCCACCTGTCCACTTTGCACACCTTTCCGTCTCTTTGTATATCAGTGTGCTCTTCTTGGTATGTTTAAAAAATGTCAGTTTCATCACTGGTGTAGCATCTTGTCCGTCATAAGGCCAATCATCATTTAGCAACAGTAACCATGCACAGCAGTTACTACCAATGCCATGACTCAGAATATCATGCAACTAAAGAAAAAGCACTGTTTAGGACTGACTGACACATCCATTCCATAGAAGCTATTGTTGACACTCTGTCCTGCTCTGTAATGCATTTGGCTAGACGTTTACCTGAAATGTAAATGTAGACTTTTACCTCAAATCGTTGGTTTGTTCTGATCTTCAAATTCTTTTGTCTCTTTTTTTCTTGCTTGATATGACTATAAACATCTGAATGGGGATATATTTTATAGCTGTTTTCTAATTGTACAACTGCAGAACTAGGGGTAACTGACTTTACATTGCAATACAAGAACTTGACTGTAGGGCTGTCCCGATAACTGCAAAACTAAAATACCGCGCTTTTGGCCAAGGCAGCAGTCCAGAAAAAATGATCCGTCCCTGGTAAAAAAAAAAACGATACTAAACCTTGCTTGTTTATGTATGAATGAAGTCAAGGTCCCAATCACAATTGACCCCAAATCTTGAGTTATAAATCTGCCACTTGTATTGAATATGTTCCATTCCATTGGCTGGTGCAGCAACAATGTACAAGGGAAGAGGGGCTTAGAGACAAGAGACATTGTTCTCAGAGAAAATGCAAGCGTGACTGCATATTGAAACAGACTTATTCTTAAGGCAAAAACTTATTGGAAAAACTTATTTAATTGGATGAGTTAGATTTCAGTAGGGGAGCCAAAGGAAGAGATGAAACAATTAGATTAGTCAGACGCACACAATAAATGGTTACAAAATAGTCATCTGTGTGTTCTTTATTAGTCACAGGATCTCCCTTTTTCAGCTGCTGACTGGTTTGTTGCATGTCAGCCAGGCAGGGGGTTTTGCAGAGTCTCCAGTAGCCCCGCTAACAGAGCACTGAGCCAGGGTTTGGCCATGATAAATGCTGCCTCTCCCCTCATGACCCTGATAAACAGGACCTCCTCTTAGAATGAAGGAGAAATCTCAACAAGAGTTGTGCTCTCTGTCTTGTGGTGCTCCATCTTCTTCTGTGTGGTTGTTGCGGAATCAGGGCTGATCACGCTGTCAGCCCTTACCTCCATAGCCACACACAGAAGACATTAACATCTTTCCCATTTGTAATACTTTTGCATTTGCTTGCTTTGGTTCTGGTGCCACAACAAACCCTGTGAAGAGACACAAATATATCTCCATAAAACCCTAAATTCACCAAAGATGGAGCAGCACTGTATGCATATGGAAGAGACAGTGAGACAGGGGTTAAAGAGGAAAAATTTAGGAATGTTGTGCAATCCAGAGCAACACTTTATATTATGTGTGGCAAAAATTATCTTTGGTGATTACACCTCTTGATGTTGGCCAAGGAAAATTGGGCCGATTCGCCCCTCCAGACATTCACAGGGTGTTTCCAAGCTGAGGCTGGTCGGAACCCATTATTGTCCCAAATGACACTATAGTGTGAGAGGTTAATGGACATATTCTTAAGGCCGCCAAGTGTATCAGAAGCTCCCCAATTTCAAGAATTGTTGAAATCTAGGATGCAATCAAAACCCTGCAACAGCCAATGAGAGCAAGCTGGCTATGAAGCATCACCAACATGCACATGCTCGCACTACAAAATGTATAAACCATGCTGATTCCCTCTGCTCAGCCTCAAGTTCATCCACATTTTTATTCTTTTTTGTCCTCGCCACTTTGAAATCATAAACATGTGGTCCTGCATCTTGACTGAATTGTCTAGTGTGTGAGTTCTTAATATTCAAATATCCAAAATCATATTCTGTCATTATGTCTGTGGTTTCCCACGTTTTTAAATGGGATAGAAAATCCTCTAGTGACAGAGATATGCAAAATATAATAGCTTGATTCTGTGTTTTGCATTACTTTGAAAAACACAAGAGCTTTGTTTAAGTAGCAGTTTGAAAAAAAAATTTAAATTTAACAATACAGACAAAAGTGAGGACCATTTTACACTGCATTGACCATCTCCATCTATACATATAATAACAATTTAAGATTGCTTTGAGCTAGATATATACACACTGTATAATATAACCATGCATCATCAATTTTCTTTGCAGTTGTATTCAAAGTTATGGCGTTTATATAATCATATTTATTGCGGCAAATTTGAAAGCATACAATTTGTAGTGAGAGTGGCTAAATAAGACTATGAATCTAAACCCACATAGCTATAAGCTAAATGCTAATGTCAGCATGCTGATGATGAAAGCAAAAAGTTCACACCAAAGTTATCAGTTTATCCTGTGAGGGACATGAATGTCTGAAGCAAATTTGCAATCTTGCCAGTGGTCATTCTAGCAGACACTTTCATTCACACATTCAAAACCACAAATGAATTGTCGTCCAGAGAGAACCACACCTCTAGCACGGCTAAAAAATGTTCTTGCAAAAAAATCAGAATGGTGGAAATCTGGCATTAGAAGAGCCTACTGTGTGCAAAGAGACACATGGTTGAATCCAGAAATGATACATAATACATCTCATGAGCAAAACCCATCCTAAAACCTGACCAGTTCGTTCTTGGCTCCTGACCTTACTTTTCTCCACATTACGAAGAAAACTGTCAAGTGGTGTTTGAGATATGTCAATGACTAACGGACAAATAGGACTGAAAACAAACAGGCGCAGCAGTTACATGGACAGCATCATTTCCTCTACTTTATTGAGCTTTTACTCTGGTCAGCCCCCAACTCTCCCTCCCTCTGACCTCTGACTTTGACCATGCAGAGTACCAACATGCCTGCCTCCCGTCCCTCTGCCACCTCATAAACATTGATAACAGCCCATAACTAGCAACTAATCGCTGGCCTGCCCTGGTGCGGACGGGTGACCGGGAAGCTTTAATTAAAACTTTCCCATGAACAGCCTACCGGATGAGGCACCTGTTAATGATGTCATGATGTCACACTGTTACCACGGCTACTGGTCCAATTAGCCAACAGAAGTGTTTTTCTAGTCTGTTTTTTTTATTGAGGGCCACCAACAAGACTTTCTGGTTTTTGCTGCTTCTGTATTTTTCTTTAGCAGATGTTTTTAATGGCTAGCAGGAGCATGGAGCAACTTTCACCTCCCTCTGGCTGGTTTCAGTTTCTGACACTGCTTTTAATCAAACTGATATGAAAACCCGTTTGGGGAATTCGAGCAGAGGAAGAAAACAGTAAGTACTACCATCCTTGCAGAGTGATCCCTGTTGGCCTTGATAGAGTCTGGTTCACAGTCTGGAAGTGTCCCCATTTAATTTGTGCACCCGTGGGTGTCATGCGATACCTAGGCTAACTTAACTTTAAAACTACCCCCTTTACTACCCCAAAGGTTACTCTAACAAAGCACTGCACCGAAACTACAAAAGCAACTAAATGGCCAGCCACCACTCAGACACATTGTTCAAATGCCTGCAATGAAGGTTCACTAGCAGTTCACCGTCTGCTATCCACAGATCGAGTGTTAAATAAGGCATTATGATCTTACCCTGGACCTTTAGTGAGCCTCTTAAACCCTCCTGACCACACTTCTCCTAAAGCCCAGCCCTTTGCCTTTAGGTGAGGCCAATAAAATACGCCTCCATTTTGCACAATAATCAGCCTTTTTAATCATGCATATTAGTTCTCCAATAACTTTAAACGTCATCTAATGCCCTAAAAGAGGTTGTGAGAGAAAGCCGGCCCTCATGCCTAATTTTACCCCAGTGGTTTCAGTCGGGCGCCTGGTCTAATTCAAACTTTATGTGGCCCCAACACGTCTGAGAACAATGTGGTGGCCTTTAGGGAGCAACTACAGTGACAAATGAGCCCAAATAGGCTTGTTCGTCTGTGACTGTCGCTGGAGTTAAAGTGGCTAATCTCTCAAAGTTTTAATGTCGTTCTGTGTTTGTGTGTGGTTTCGGACTTATCGACAATGCACACCTGTGAATCTGCAATTGAACCTAAACCCTCGATGGTGATTTCAAAGTCTCCTTTTTTGGTTGGCTTGACCTTTAATGGAACCTAGTTTGAAATGCTGATAAAAAAATAAATGGTTTTGGTGTGTTAGCTTGTGTGTTTGTGGGCATACAATCGTGGCCATTATAGAGGGTACTGAGATGCATTTATCCTGCCTCTAATTTCATGTAAATTAGATCCAAATTACTCTGGGAAAACAAAAGAGCAAACTTTGACTTCCATACATTATCCATAAGACAATGGAACACAAGCATACATCCTGCAAACAGTGTGTCAATTAGAACTCTGCATCTGAATGCATGCATATTTTCTACTTTCCTATGTGTAATCTTATTGATTTCCTTTCTCCTACACAGCTTTTGTCTTCTTTTCAGTGTCTTCCTGTTCTCTTTCATGTAAATATCTGCAGCAGACGCCAGTGCTTCTGTCTGACTTTACTCTCTCTTGCGAACACTCTTCCACTCCTCGGCCTCTCCAGAGATTGATGTATTGCTTGTGTGTAATGTAACCCTCACTATCTCCCATACCAGGGGAGTGATGCAGCCCCAGAGGTATCAGCTCAGGAAACAGTTTCTGTATGGGCACAAATCATATACACGCACAGACACACACCATATACACATATACACATACATAAATCTACATGTGAAAATACACTTTTACTAGTGGATGAACATAGTTAAAGATGCAACATGAAGAATTTTACACTTTCAGGTATTAGCATAATTCCAATAAACCAAGACTTATATATATGTAACATCAAAATTGTAGTGTACGCTGTTAGCCGCCAGACATATGCTTATCTCATTATGGAAACATGGCTACATTTCAATGCATGTTGACTGTTATCAAGGGGCTACTATCAGCTATATGCTATGCTTTATCCAATATGGCAAGCATCATTTTATAATTGTCGTAATTAAAGCTGACCAACATGGCCAACCATCCAGGGTGGGTCAATAACTCTTTACAGACAACATGGCCACCATCTTCATATTAACAATGGATTGAATGACAATGTATAATGTGAACAGAGTTGCCTGTACTAATTAACCCACCGAGAATAATCATTGAATAATCATTCAGATGTCCTGAATATTTATATAAGCAGCTGTTTGCTAAGATGTAATGCTGCTTGCACACCGACCGACTCGAACCACCACCTTTTGTGCCAATCAAACCACCTTTTTACCAGTTGGATCAGTGTGCGACGTCAGTTGGCTTTCATCAGTGTCAGTCGGATGAAGTCTTAAGAGTTCATCCGACTGTCTATTTGGGTTGGGTGGAGTTGGAGGATTTGCATGCAAAATGTCAGCGTGCACTTTCTTTGATGTCAATGTAGTTTAGCAAGGTGTTCATTACCTCTCTCTCTCTTTTTGACAACAGCCCCTCCTTTCATGCACAATCTGAAGCAGAACATGCACTGGAGTGATCATCAGCCAAAAACGCCTGCCCTCCACAGGAGCGCATGTTAAAGCTGTAACGCCCTGTATCTATACATCTACAGCTGCTTTTATCTCAAACAGTCATAACGTGTAAATACGCATCACTTATGTTAATTTTTATTGTAATGGAATAATCACAGTTACAATAAAACTGTTTGCAGTTTATCAGGCCTGACAAAACATTATTATGAACAATAAAATTTGCTTATTTTTGCCGATGAAATTTGTGTTTGGTAGGCCTGTGTTTAATGTCCTTGTTTATATTTGGAAAACAGACTGTAGTCTTTAATTACCATCATTCACAGCTGGGCTAGGCTATAAATAAAATAAAGGTCTTTCTTGCAATTATGCTTATGACAATTATTTTGCTTGCTCTGTGCCAATCAAACCACCTTTTTACCAGTTGAAATATGTAGAATATTGTATTATTCCACTTGCTTTAAAGACAGGCTATTTCTCAATCAGTCCTTATTAACAGTTGCAATACATTTTAATGGCCAATACAGCCCATATAGCCAATTCAGTTTTACACTTTTACAAAAACTGATTCCACCTCTTGACTAAAAGCTTCTCAAGATGAATTGATTTGCGTTATGAGCGTTCTATTTGAGTTATGGTTGATATAGCTCACCCAGTCCTTTCAACCTGTTGAAATACCTGTAAAGGCCTAATACAACCAGTAACAAGCAGTTTTTCACGTGCCAAAAAGGGATTGCAGCCTTGACCTTGTGAATTAAATTAGAAAAAATAGGCAACAAAAGTCTGTCTGGGCAGTTCCTGTCTGGGCAGTGGGAACTGACAGTTGGTTTTCTGAACATTCTAAAGACTGAAACCAACCGCTGCCAACTTTAGAATGCTGGTGTTAGTCTGAGCAGTGTGTAAGCAGCTTAAGCCATAACAACTTCATACACTTATAATCTTGAAGACATATAATAATGATAATGTGGATTTGAAATAATTTCTTCTCTAATTTGATAGGTTTTCTGGTCGAGATATGTCGCTGACGTAATTGCACAGGCAAGAATAATGTAGTGTTACAAAATTATATGGTAGGTCTAATTTATAACATCTTTATTTAAAGGATTTGCTCAAAAGGCTGTGATGTACCCAAAAAACTACTCTAATATAAGTTCTAATATAAGTATGGACATAAGTATTGACATTTAAGAAAATGAGAAAATGTCGTCTTTTGTGAAGAAAGTCACACACACACACACACACACACACACACACACACACAGATATAACAGACTGTCTTGATCCACCTCTGCCTGCCTTTGTCCAACAAGGCTTCCAACTTTGCCCGGCCACTGAGCGCTCCCGCTGTGTCCACACTGATGTATTTCATTGCGCTCACTTTTCACACACATCCCTCACTAAGTAACTACGCTTCCTCCCTGATCCTCTTTCCATCTCCCCTCCTCTCTTTTCCCAAGGAAATAATTAAAAAAGCCCCGCTGCTCTCTCTGATATTTCCCTGCTGACCCACTGCGCCGAGGCCAAGCATGGAAGCTTTTGTTTTATGTGCTTGTAAGGTCTTGGCATTAGGAGGAAGCACTGCGCTTGCCAGGGATATATATCAGTCTCTCTTAAACCACATCTACACCAAACACACATACTGTACAGTGGGAGCCATTGCAACAGCCACAGTTCATGCATTAATCATGCATCCATCCTGGATTATTGGTACACAGAAGAGGAAACATGAGAATAATGTCACATAAATAGCCATTGTGTTACTTGTACCTTCCTGATATCGGATGACTGAACATTATGCTAATTACCTTTTCTTTTAGAGATCTTTTCAAAACAATCCTGTCACCAGCAATGTTTTCCATGTTGATCATCTGTGTTTAGCTTGTTAGCATACTAACCACCTAAATCTTTACCATTCGTCCTCTGAGCACCATGTGCTAAATATCATGACAGTAGTGGCTGAGCTAAGTCTCTGAAACTCCAGTGAAATTAACATATTTAACCACTTGTTAAAAAGTGATGCAGGAGTGGCTTGAGAAGTATCTAAGTACAAATCTCTTTGCATGTTTTGGATCACCATCATAAGGCTGTAGATCATTGTGGGTCCAGTAAACTTTTTGGCAAGTTTCCCTGGATGCTCAGCTTCTGTAGGAAATGAACCGTCTTCCGATGATATGTCTCATACAGTATGAATGCAGGGCCACACACATACATCAGTGTTGTCATGGCTCCTCAGTTACCCAGCCTAAGCACACTCACTGTGTGTTCAGGCCATCTCTTCCCAGCAACTCAGATCTGCAGGATGAGCTCATACTCAGCCAGTCCAAAGCACTTAAACATGTTCTAATAAAAAAATCACTATTCTCTGGGGGCCTTGTAGTATACTATATGCACTGCTTATGGGGACCACAGTCCCCCCACATGCAAGGCTTTAGGCAAGGATAACCAATATGTCAGACACAGCTCTTTTTTTTTTCTTCAGCTCTCTTTTGTTTCGATAAATCCAAGATTTTGACTTGGTACTTGTAGCATGGATCAGAGATGTGGAAAATGCTTCAACCAGTGCTTCACCAATTTCACTTAATTTGCTTATTGAAACAACAACTTTTAGGATTCCCTTCATCCTCTTTTATTTATGTCATTCATCATCATTAAAACTCACTGAATACGTCTGTTATCCAGATATAAAATTTAAGTCCTTCACTACATTCTCATTGTTACTTGTAACATTGTCGTGTATGTTTGTACTGTCACTATCAGAAACTAAGTATGAAAATTTGCACAAGTTGTTTCATAAAAAATCTGAAAGTAGTGTTTATTCATATTAGACACACACCTATGATTCCTATCCTGCCTGTTCTAGTGGACTTTTTTCCACTCTAGTTCCAGGCCAGTGATGATTTGTGAAATTGACTTCCTCAGAAATCTCGGGACCCACAGGATTCCCCAGAAAATGTCAGCCTCTAGTGCTGAGAACTGTAGTCAGTGAAATTCTGCATGGGTTTGTCACAACAAGCAACCCCACTCACATTACACATAGTGATTTGATCTATTGATAATATTAAAAAGTACTGATTATTATGCTTTAATTATATTATTTTCTTGATTTAAAAAACAGCTAAATTATCCTAAAAAAATGGGGAGGGGACATTTTAGAATTGGGACATGCCTCTGTGAGTGCACAATTTAGTATTTTGCTCTGACAGTGTTGAACATTATTTGCAAGACTGTTTTCAGTCCCTCTTGCAGATTTAGTTTAAAAAAATATTGTCATTTTAAAGAGAAAAAGGATTCCTTTGCAGCTTTGCTGATTTTCACAAAGTTACAAAGATAATAAAAAGTTTATAAAGCAGAATTTCTTTTTTCACACTTCCCATCAGGTTGCAAACCATGGCTATGGACCATAACACAGACTCAGTGTTCCTGCTCGCTCAGCCATAAGGCCTCTGTGGTGTTTTATAAGAGTGTTGAATCCCAGCCAAGACCGTTCTTCTGGGACTTCTACTACTCCGAGGGTCTCGACATGGTTCCTCTCCGACACTGGCTCTTCATTAACCAGGGCATCTATTAGGACACATGCACACACACACCACCCTGAAGGACAAGTACATTTTCTGGCATTAGTGTTTGTCTTTTTGTTAGTTACAAACATGTAAAACCCCAAACTCTGATTCAGCTTTAGGGAAATGTAAATTCTCTCCGTGCATGTGTATTCAAGTGTGTGCGGATTTAATGAGAACCACGCAGCCATGGTGCTTCAGGGGTGGTGTGGCATGTTTCTTTTTTTTTTCACTTTGAACTCCAATTTACACCACCGTGAAGACTCATGGGGGATTTACAGATTCAGTGTGTTTGAATCTCTGGAGATCTTGAATTTCAGAGTCAGAGGGCACATAAACACGAAGAGCCAATCCTTTTCTAAAAGTTTCCTTTTCCTGCGCTCCACTTTAATTTCTCACCCAGTTCACATGATGCGCTGAATTACAGTTCATAACCTGTTGTTCTAACTTTGTGGTGTGGAAGTGCTTTCAGAGAAAATGAAAGTCAAACTGACACACTCTATCCTCCCACCTAGCTGTCAACCTTTCCACCAAACAACCTATTGAACATGTCTCTCATTCTGTGCTGGGGAGGGATCACTTTTTGTCATATCAGAGTTGTGAAACACGCAAGGCCTCAGAAAATAAGAGCCTTTGGTTTTAGTAATAAAGTACTGTTTTTGGTACATTCACTGCAAAAACTGAGCTCTCAAAAAAGGGGGAAAAAGCATTAAAATGGCGGAAATATTACTTAAAATAAGCAAAATTATCTGCTGACAGAACAAGAATATTTTACTTGCTATTTAAGGCCAAAAAAACTTGAAACAACTGAAATTTTCTAACATAAAAGCCACCTGGTAAGAAGAAATATCTTGTCATACAGAAAACAAGTATATTTTGCCTTCAATTAAGAAAATTAATCTAAGACTTTAGTTTTTGTAGTGTTGGAGAATTTTCAGTTCCAACCACCAGAGTTTCAAATTCTAAAGTGTGCGCCACTGAAGTCAATTTTAAATTAAATTGGCAGCTATGATGTGGAGTCTTGCTCCCTACATTACTACACTTCCTTGTTCTTCTACAAACTTCATTTTCTTTGATGAAAACAGGTCCACCTGGAAAGTGTTAAATGAATTTAAAGAAGCATTTTACAACATTTCTTTCATTAGAGGTTTTACCTGAAAGGAACAATACTTCATACTGATGCTTGGAAAAGTTGCATTCATCAATGGAGTTGACACTATGATGTCATTTTATTGAGCTTAAGTCTACTTTAACTAATGCTTTCATGTTATCAAAACCCTGCAAAATCACGAAAGGAAATCCCAACAATTATGAATGAACAGATTATTTTTCTTGGTCAAAAGATTGTAGCTACAACCAAGTTCGGTTGCTCTATCCAGCAGTAAAGTTCTGCCCAAAGCAAATTTTCACCTCTGCTTCTGTACTTTTGCAGACCTTTAATTTTTCCTCTGCTGTGGCTTGAACATATACTTGGCTCCACCATTCAGAAATAATGAGATCCCAGTGCCAAGCCTGCGGTCAGATCCACCAATCAGAGGTGACCCAGTGACAGGAGAGACAGTCCCGAATCTGATGGTTCAATCCAAGATGGCGGCGTGCCAATGAAACATGTTCTACTGCCCGAATCGTTTGGTGAACTGTTACAGAATGTAAATGACAGTAAAACATAACATCCCCCAAAATTTATAAAATTAATTACACACAAAATGACCAATTCACTGATTTGATTTTCCGGGAATTTGATTAGTGTGACTGTGCTGGAATAACAAGGCTTTCCTGGTCACCGAATCAGTACATCACCCACTACAATATGAAGCCAACTTGGATGAGAACAATGTTGGATGAGAATAAATAAGAAATTCACTTTCACCCCTTTTAACCCTAACCCTAAAGATGAGGATAATTGAAACAAAAAAACCCAAAAAAACAACCCAGAAAGGATTGTCGCAACAAATATTATGTGACTCAGTTTTTGAAAAAACAAACACACTGTCAGTGTGTCAGTCACGTTTGTGCTACTTTGTCATTGGTTAAACAGAGGACAGCATTGAATAAATCTTTCAAATGTTATAGAATCAACATGGTATTTGTGGCCTGTTGTGATGAAGAATGGGTCTTAAGTGAGCTTGTGTTCATGGCATTTGGCCACTAATGATTCAGTTTTTCAGTAAAACTCACATGTAGTTACCAGTGTGCCAATGTGTAAAACACACAACAGACATCCTGTTTTCTTGTTCCTGGCTTTAGTGTCTCCCCGCCTTGTCCTGTGTGGGAAAGCTACAGTGCACAAATGTGTTCCTTGCTATAATTACATATAATAGAGTAGGAATGTAAAACTATAAAAGAAGTGACATTTGTGAAAGGTGTAATCCACCGTTTTCACCTGCAAAATCTGAAAATGAACAGATGTAGGCCTACAAAATGCCTTTTTAACAACAGAATGGTAAGCTTGAACAATTTTTCACATGAGCAACCAAAAATAATCCCTGTGCCGCTTTGGTTTCATCCCTGGGAAGGAACCTTAGGAAATTAAATGAACATTAAATAATCATTGACTATCTCTGAACTTTGTCTACAACCAGTTGGGGACAAGCACAACATATTCTGACAATATGGCAAATGTGTTAGCAAACACTGGCAAATTTACACGTTGGGCAAACATGGAACAATGTTAGCATCAATTTGAAGTCGTGTCTGTGTCCACCCAACCCAAGTGTGAATTCATATTCATTATCCTGTGAGCTCTGTTTTACTCTCCACCAGCTCCCGACGGAAATATCTAGCTTTTTAGATGCTAAATGCTCCAGTATGTTCACTAGCTATAGATACTAACTTTGTTGTTTTGAGGGCAGTTTAATGTACGGTGAGTTTGAAGAGCTTTATAGTTGAAAACAGCTTGCTGCTGAGAAAGGTGACAGTTAATCAAAACAGTAAAGTTACAGGCAGGAAAACCAAAAAGATGCTAAAAGTCTTTGTAAAGCAGAGGGGAACTAAAAAGTCATATTTAAGTTAAACACGGCTACGTGTTTAGCTTGTTTAGAAACAGAAGTCACGTGCTTCCATGCACCAACAAGAATGAACCCATATCTGAATTAAAATCTAAAGACAGATGTGTGTTTGTTTGCTTAATGCCAGGCCGCAGTCAGTCAAATCTCATCCACCACACCCACACAACACTGATAAAGCAGAGTAACTGATCTTCTGTTGTTTCTGTGTTATCAACTCCAGGTTTGTAGGGGCTTTAATGGGTGGCAGATATTTTAGTTCAAGCTTGTTGATGAAAAAAGTGTTTTCCTGAATCCGGCATGTCCTGGGAAGACTCACCGCCGTCTAAATCCGGACTTGTGCCACACTAAAAGAAATATTTTCATCTCCAGCGGTTAGACTGTTCAGTTTGTGGCCCTAAAATAGAAGATGTGAAATGCTTTGGATTTATAGTCACTTTAACTTCATCACCTCAGCAGCAACTCATAACGCTGGAACATCTGTCTCTGTCTCTGTTTAGAAAAGACAAGTCACATCTCCCATTGTCCTGTTCCTGTTGGGTGTGTGTGTGTACCAGAATGAGACATCCTCTGGCCAGCACTTGCAGCAATAAAGCCAGAGGGATGTTGACTCTGTTATTTTATTGATATCTGCAGCTGGAAGACAAATATTGTTGTCTTGCAGGCCTATTTGCTCAGACTTGGTAAGAGAATGTCTGAATCCCCTTTTAATGTTAACTAAGAGAGTCTGAGGCCAACTGTCTGACTTCAAGGCTGAAAAACAACGATACGGTTGCATCATCAAGCTTAGCTTTCTGTCTAGCCCTTGTTCCCATATGTTTGCTTAAATCCAGCTCTCAGAGGAAATCTTCCCTTAGATACTCTTACTTTTCATAGAGTTGTAATTGACTTGCTTTTGACTTGTCTGATGTTAATCCCTGTAATTTCTCTTTGCAACCCAAAGAAAGTATGTTTGAATTTAAATGTACAGCTGGAGAAAGCAATATGGATAGTGATAGTAAAAAACAACTGTAGAAAAAAGATTTGTTTTTTAAAATCCCTGGTTGGTAAATGACAAGATAAAGTTTACAGCCATGTGAGGCTGCCCTTTTCAGAACAAAACCTGGGAGGGCAGTAAAACGCTGCTTTTCAGATAGGTCCAAGTAAATTAGTAAATGTGGGGCACTTATAGTATAGTATGGGGTTCAAAGTTTTTTGCTCTAGAACATTTCAACATTTGGGTGGGAGGAGCCTGGGGATCGAACATCCAACCCTGTCAGTGGATGTCCTAAGCCACAACTACTCCAGTGCCACAGTGCCAAAATGTTAGTCAATGATCAGGGAATATTCCCTTTGGATAAGTATATAGGAAACATCAAAATATGTTGTCTGTATGCATTCAAAGTGCCCTCTCAGCTAATATTTTACTGAGAAAACATCAGCCACTCGCCTCACCCACTCACTTTTCTCAAGCTCTGAACTTCTTGGCACGTCAGGCCGTGTCTCTCCCAACAGGGGCTGCAAAAACAGCATTAGCATACGTAGGAGGGGATTTTTTAGCATTACTCAGAATCAGATAGTGCACACTTGACCGTGACATAATTCTATTTATAATGGCTTGAGACCAAGGGCTGTATAAATGTCATATCATTCTATCTGGGCTATCTACATGTCTGCCCGCAGAGCATGAAGAAAGAAGGCGTGGAGGTGGAATATGCAGCCCTGGCTGGGTGAGGACTGACCCACGACTGGTCATAATGTAAATATAATTATACAGTGGGTAGTTTCAGCTAAACACGCTGATTGGACACTGGTGTGGTCAAGCTGTGGTGGTAATTGCCATTAGTTGCTAACTTAAGGCAGAAGAATAGCTGTAGTGCTATGGATGACCTATCTACTTTCACATTTCTTCTATCCTCCTACACCTTCCTTTCTCTGGGTCTTTTCTTCTTTCCACTTTTCTTTCGTCCACACTCGCAGAGGCACAGTGAAACCTGGGCAGCACATGTGTTTGATAACATCATTTGAGTTACGGATCAGGCCCTGGTCTGTGCTGCTTACGTAAAGCCGTTACAAGGCCCATTTAGAAAAACAAAATGAGGTAAATTCACCAAAGCCATTTTCTATTTATGCGTAATTAAACAAATTTCTTCATAAATGGTTAAGCGGGAGAGAAAAAAGGCAGAGATTACATTTTGGATCTCTTTGTGGGTTTAGATCTAATTGCAGATTTACCAGTGGTTGATATGTCACAGTGGCACACATACACGCACAGTGCCACATTAAAATTGGAGAGAGGACAATTGTGTTGAAATTTTCTGTCATTCCTCTTTGCATCTTTAACACTTTATCTTAGATTAACAGCAGAAATCCCAGAAAAATGAAAACAAAAGCAGCACAGATGCAATTGTTTTATAAGGCGGTGAAAGAAAACCAAGTAATGCAAGATTAACATTATACTAACATGGCTCATAAAAAGAATCAAAAAAGGCATACACACTGGAGTGTGAAATTGAAATATAAATGCATTTTTAATGTGTAAATCTGAAAAAGAACTGTGTATGATATTATCATAGTAATGAAATAAAAGCATTAGGGGATAGACTTTATTTTTAGATTTATTATTATAAATTATATTTTTAACTCTATCTTAAGACAATACTTATATGCCATATTTATATTGGGAGAGTTCTTTATTGGTCGCTGTAGAGAGCTAATGACCCTGGGATTTACTATCCATATTCTGAGATAAACGGGCCTGTACCACAGCTGTTCCTATTACACAGTCCCAGAAGTGAAACAGATTTGTTAGCATACAAAAACTTCAGCTCCCATGAAAATTGACCAGCATAGCAGCGTGCACACATACATAACTCAATTTCTTTCATATCCATGATACCACCAATTCTCTCTACTAATGTAATTTTTCCAACTTTGTAGTCATAATCTCGACTGTTGGGTAAGGTTTTGTCCTGGGGCTGGATTTTTAGTAATTTATGTTCTTACAAATTCTGATGTGATTTTGAATGAGATTTTCTTCTTCTACCTTTGGAGCACTGCTGCAATTTCCATTTTTGCTTTGGCTCTGTATTTTGTGTGATCCCTTCCTACTCCAACTACACTGTAAGGAACAAAATCTACGGTCCACGGTCTGTGAACAAATGCGTTTTGAAGTCCCGCCAAAGCTTAAATAAGGCTCAGCAGTCTGAGTTAGCCAGGTCAGGTGGTTGTCTGCCAAAGTTGTTGGCGGTCTGTTTAGTACAAAATGGGAGTTTTTCCTTATTCCACTTGAGAATAGAGACTGTCGTACGCTGTACAGATTGCAAAACGTGAAAGAATGGATAAGATTGTTATTTTGTGTTGTGTAAATTACTATGAACTTCTTGCACTCTAGAGAGTCTCATCGAGTCGCATCCAATCATAACACGTCAAACGAACCAAAATATCACGCACACTGTCTATCACGATATTCTGTATAAATTACTTCACTTTGTGTTTCCACAACAGTGTTTCCTTGCTGATCTGTGATGAAGGGATACATCTTTGTTGCCATATTTATTTTAGGTTTGCTGTTTGGACACAACAGCAGGTATAAACGTGCAGTCTCTCAATGTAGTGAATTAGGACAAACTTGAAAAAAAACAATCCTAACATATTTTCTAAAGGGCACTTCCTCGGTCGCTGCCCCGGTGTGAGTCGACCCTCTGTCTCCAGCTCAGGCTACTGCGGGTTCACGCAGGTCACAGGTGGTTGCATGTCAGGGCAAGCAGCTCCAGATGGATGTCAAAGGACACCTCTCAATTTCACAACTCACCTCTAAGATAAGTCAACACAGCAGCGAGAGGGAGGGCAAATGTGTCAGTGAGGGTAAGAGGAAACTCCCTGTTTTGTCATTGTTTACCTCTGGCTACACTTTTTACATGGCACACGAAAAACATCATCATTTTGTTCCCTTCATGTTCCTATCACTGTGAACAACAAACGGCTGTGGGGTGTCATAGTTTTTTTTTCTAGTGCAATTTCAGTCTGGACCTTGTTAAAGTATTGAAATGTAATTGTACATTTGGAGAAAGCGCAGACACAAAAAATGGATGTGACATCTTTTTCGCATCACTGTCAGCTCGCATTGGTTGAGGAGTCGTGTTACGTCCTAGAATGTATATGAACAGTCATCCGCAGAAAAAAACAAATGCAGTCTTTTTTCTGTCTCTCTCTCTCTCTGTTTCTCCTACACTAAATTTTAGACGTTTTTCAGTGGAATTCAACCTGGGAAATTCCCTCTTTTGACACTCTGAAAGCTCTGGTTTGTGTTGTTCAGGATAATCAGTGAATTCTAGAGCGGAGCCGAACCTGTAATTACAAGGGAAATTAGAAATAGGCAGTAATTTGTGTCTATATACAGCCGGGCTTTTGACAGGGAGGGCGGGTTCATTCATAACCTTTTTTTGTTATTGCGAGTGAACACTGGCAAGGACGCTGAATATGTTTCATAATAGTACTCAAACATTTAAATCCCCTTTCAATATAGCAGACTTGAGTATTTAGTCTGAGATCTAATCCAGGTTAGCAGAGAATGATCACAAAGACAGAAGTAAATTGCAATGCCATCTCTCTTTCTTTTCTTACTTCCTAACAGATTACGTCATGTTAGTGTCTAAAACATTGTTCCGTAATAAAGCCTTTGAGTTCTTGAACAAAGCTGCTTAATTCTCTCTTTAGATGCACCAAAAGTTGTGCTGTGACGCTTGTAATCTTGAAGTCATTTGGCCCGAGGAGAATCCATTGCCCAGAATACAGTTAAAACAGATTCGGTCCGTGTGGTTTAGAAAGCTCAAACCATTTTTTAAATGCTCCGTGTTGCTGAATCACTACCAGCTGCCACGGTCAGCATCCTGCCAGGTTAGTCACCCACTGATGTGTTAGCAGCTGGCTTTTACCCAGGCTGCTGCATAGGGTTTGGGTTGCTTGAAATGCAGAAATGATAGGAAAATCTCAAATGGGACAAGAAAGAGCCAGCAAAGTCTTGATGCAGGATATAGCATGCCCTTTATGTATCCAAAGCTTCGCCATGCTGACGTTACTATCTACAAATAAGAATTGAGAAAGCAAAACAAGCTGTAAACACAACACTGACATAATGTAGTCGTATTCTTTATTCAGACTCATGGTCCATCCAATGTATTATTAGTCTAGTCTCCATCAACTCCTGAGGGAAATGATCCTCATTTGACATTTGACCCATTGAATATATAACAATATTGATTACTCCACTTTAAAGGTTCCGTGTGTAATATTTAGGAGGCTCTATTAACAAAAATGCAATATAATATCCATGTTTTCAGTGGTGTATAAAGACCTTACATAATGAAATTATGTTTTTATTACCTTTGAATGAGCCATTTTTATCTACATGCACCGCAGGTCCTCTTACATGTTGTGTCACCATGTTGCATCGCTATGTTTCTACAGTAGACCAAATGGACAAGCAGCTCTACAGAGCACGTTTCATCAGTACGTTGAATATGTACACAGAAGAAGTACAAGTAACATTAGTAGTAGCAGCAGATGACTGATTTATTATAAGTAAGAAAAGAAGAGAAATGTGGAAAAAAGGGAGCCCACGTATTATTTGTCGGTTACCGTAGCTTCTCCTGCGTGCATGGAAAGGGAGGGGTGTACATGGGACATAAAGAAGTATACAGAACTTATTTGTGCAAAATCACATATTGCATATACACATTTTGCAAATATGTAATTTGTAAAATGCTTACTTTGTGGTCCTTTTAGGCAAGTCCTGCCACTCGGCCGCCATCTTGGCAATGCTTGCGGCTATTCAGGACTAACAAGACCAGGCTGCTATCTAAATGAATGGGGAGAGAGCCAGAACTGCACTTTTACTGGTCACCGGGACATAAAAAACACACGAATAGAAATGGCTATAAAATCTGAGAAAAATCGCTGAAAAAGTTTGACAACTTTGCCCCAAAATAAGATTTAAAAAGCATTTTTCCCGGTAATACTTATACTACACATGCGTCACCACTTCCGCGCATACATAGTAAAGCTAAAACAGGCTGTTATGTCAGTAGAACCATGCGATTGGCTGAAGTATGATTCCCGCTTTGGCTGTTAAAAGCAGACGATTACAGTAGTTCCTGCTTACTAGCGGGAGGGGTGCTATATGGCTTTCCCCATAGAGTTGTATTGAGAATGTGACTGAGTGGTATGTCTCCTCTAAATTTTCTCTGATGTAGTTTATATGCTCTGACAATGCTACTCCATCACATCTTTGTAGTAGCGTCCATGTTAATTCCAGATTCTAACTTAAGAGCACATGAACACACACGTCAGAAGAATGGCCTCACAGCTTGGGAAATGGGACCATCCGAGGCGCACATGAATGCACCGTGAGCTACAGGTTGCAATTCACAAGCCTCACCACTAGATGCCACTAAAACCTACACACTAAACCTTTAAGGTCAAAATTGCGAACCATGCACCTGGTGGTTGGGTTTACAGTTGTTGGTTTTACAATAGTTTCTTACAGGGTTTGCAGTGTTATGCAATGTAATGCATTTCAGTCTCAGAATTTTAATATAGTATTTAAAAATTGAATTGTATGGATGGCTAGCTCCATTCATGCACAGTCAGTGTATGAGTGTATGTACGAATGGAGAAGGAAATCAGCCTGGAGCTTGCTGTGACAGAAACATCAAGATACTGTGGGATCACAGAGCCAGCCATTCTGACTCTTAAGGACTGTGAGTATTGCTGACAAAATTTGTAGGGATTTAATGGCTTCGATAAGTTTAGACTTTTTTTGATTTCTTACAGCATTCTAATTATCAGCTGGATTTGTACTTATTGCCTTTAAGTCTTAATTCTATATTTGCCATATCCCCTGTGCGGAAACTATTTTCTTTAAGATGACCAATCGGTGGAGGAGAGAAATAAAAAAAACAATACAAAAGGCATACACTGAACAGAGAACTCAAAATTGTCTATCTGCTTACAACATTTAAGTAGGCTCCCCTTGTTACGTTTGTTGTCATGTGTTTTGTCTCGTCCTGCTTCCCAAAAGGTTGCCATGATATTTGTATCAGCTCAGAACACCTGTGTGGGGTGTGTGTGTGTGTATGTATGTGAGACAGCTGCTAGGGGGATAACAGAAGCATGTGATGACAGGGCGCCCAGGTCTAATTAGAGAGGTCTTCCAAAAGCTGCAGTGCTGATGTCAGTGACACTGCAGCTGTGAGGGTCATCTATGTCCACACACACAAAGCATTAAACCCACCTATGTTACACACCTGGTAGAGGGTGTGAAGGGTGGGGGCTTGGAGGAGGGTGCTGAACTGTCAATCATCTGCTGTGGTTCGGGGAGATTACGTGCTGACTCAGGCAAACAGCTGATCGCCAGCAGTCATTAGCTCAGACTGGGGCTTCCCCACTCACTAGCTACTTGGATACGAGGGCAGCAATACACCTGTACACTATATTTAGTCAACAGCCTTGTTTCTTCAATGAGCTGCAAGTTGGAGAAAGGGGATCATTTAACACTCAGCTTACAATTATCTTATTTAGGTTTACATAGCTTTCAAGAAGCAGCCCCAGCACACAGTAGTCAGTGACATTTTCAAAACAGGTTTCCATTATGTTTTGGTGGGACCATTTTCTCGTAAAATTCCTATGATGGGAATAATTTTGCACTTAGACTAATAGCCATTTTGGAAATATGCTTATTCTCTTACCTGTGGAGAGTCAGATGAGAAGATTCAAACCTTTCTCATGTTTGGTATTTAAGAAGGTGATTAGCTTAGCCTAGCCTAACTGGAAATAGGAGGAAGTCCAAAGTTAGAAATGCATATAAAATCTTTTATAGTTATTGTTTTTAAATTCCTGTTTTTATACAGATTTTA
Organism: Lepomis gibbosus; assembly: GCA_029875015.1. Classification (NCBI taxonomy): domain Eukaryota; kingdom Metazoa; phylum Chordata; class Actinopteri; order Centrarchiformes; family Centrarchidae; genus Lepomis; species Lepomis gibbosus. The sequence continues at coordinate 20,487 of JAPMOB010241787.1, forward strand.
CCAATGAAACACAACATGTTAATGATTTTTAGGGCGTAGGGGGTTGGTAGGCGTCCTGTTTTACTTTGGCGAGAGCTCGGCTAGCTTTTTCTCACTTCCTACAGTCTCTATCCTAAGCTAAGCTAATCACCATGTGGCTTTAGCCCCACGCAGACATCCATCTTCTCATCTAAATATTGGCATGAAAGTGAAATAGCATATTACCCAAAATGTGGAATTATTCCATTCAACTTTGACGTGCTAGCAGCACCAAACCCTTCTGCTGCTAACAAGTTGAATCATACATACAACTTTCCTGCTGCATACTGCCTTCAACTAAATATATTGCACTAGTGATTAGTACACTGTAACTGTGTATACCATTTATTCCAATAATAAGTAATTATCATTAGCAGTGATAGCTACCATGGCGAACAAGAGAAATAGAAGACCCTACAGAAACTGAAATTTTAAGGATGCTGTCACAGCCACATTCTCATTTCTTCTCAGACAGTATTTTGTTTCAGCCTCCTACATTGTGCCCATCTTCCTATTCCCACCCACAGAAACCCAGACTCTTGGAACAGCATACGCTACCACAGCCAAGTCTCCAAGGACTGACTTCCTCCAAAAACACTGTAATCTTGTTTGTACTGCCAATTTAGGGGTTAACAACACGATTCTGGAGTTTAGCTAAAGGTCTTTTATCATTCCTCGGCTGACCTCAACATCCCCACAGGGACCTAATGATGACATCATTAACAAGCGTCAAGCGTTGCTGGCTGATAATCCCTGAGATCATGTACTGTAACTGACGGGGTAACATCACAACGGCGGGCGTGAGTGTGAGAGAAAAGGACAGAGATTCAGAGAACAAGACAGAGGGAGGAAACAGCTCTACCAAAAGAGAAGCTTAAAGGGTATGTTCGTCCAAACTACAAAGAAAATTTCTCTGTTGGCATCCAGTCATCCAGATACTTGGTATCAGATGGTATATCCGTATTTCAGAAATCTATCTTTCAGATTTCTTGTGCCAACCCAATTCACTAAAGTTGGTAGGATATGTACCATTATCCAGCATAAGCATTCAGGTAAACCCACACACTGACCGTTACCTAACAAGACAAAGAGTCTGTAGCCACGCTAGCGGCTATGTGAGGACGTCTGTGGGCTGTACTTGGGCACTTTTATTAACCAAATGACAAGCTAATGAATAAACAGTAGCTTGCCGACATACTCAAAATGACAAATGTTGATGTTAAGCTTGTTATAAAATTTAACATGTTCATCTTAGCATGCTAACATTTGCTAAGTACCACTGGGGCTGATGGGAATGTTATTCACTGTACTGTTTATTTAGTCAAAAAAACACATTTTGGACAATTTCATATTGTTTCGGACCCTCCCCCTGCCTGCTTCCTTCTCTTGCAGGAGGCTGCAGGCAGGGAGGCTGATTGGGCTGGGCCATCACCTGTGCAGCTCTACCTTGAGAGCTTATTTAACCAGGACTGATCAGTCTTTTGGCCTCTCTCTCTTCCTAGGCTGACGTCCTAGCGGGTTTGGCTTGTTTCATTTTTGGTTAATCCTGACAACACGTGCACACACCTCATTCATCCATTCACTGCTGAAACCACTGATAGTCATACTTTTCCACACCACATATTATTGGTGTTTATTTAATACTTATTTTACTTTTATAATAAATCATGTATTGGCTTGCAAACCTGTTGTCTCACCTCCTTTTTGTCACGGGCTAAGAGCTGACTTGTGACAATTGGGGGCTCGTCCGGGAGCCTCGCTTCAGGTGCGAGGAGTTTTGGAATTTGTTTGGTCAGGGTGTCGGATATATATTATGTGTAATTTCAGGATCCCTAACTTTTTGTAAGGGTGACAGATATATTCTGTGTCATTTTTGGATCCCTATCTTGGTCCAGGAGATTGTGGACTAGGTTGGTTTGTGTAGATTGGCTTGTTTTGTGTAGCTTCTAGCTATTTTGATATTTGTTTGCCAGTCTGTGAGGTGAGATAAACTTCAGGTTTGGTTAGGCCAGTTAATGTTCCCTGGGAGAGAGGTGCATGATCCTTTTGTCAGTGGCGTAGCTAAGATTTGCTGGCTGAATTTGTTTTGTTGAACCTTAGCTGGGTTTTTCAATGTGAGCAGGAGTACTTTTCCCCCCTGTTACGCTTAACAGCGATTTCCCTTAGGGAATTCGTGGTGTGGTGGTTTAGGTGGCGGTGAACGTGGGTAGAGCTTTGCTCGGGAGCACCTCCGTGGCTGTAAGAGGGTCACTGGTTTTCTGGTTGCCCTTTTTCACTCCACTGATTTCGAGTGCATAAGTACCCCCCACAACTAGCTGCACGAAGACTAGGGGAGAGTTAGTTAGGTAATCATTGTTGAAGTTAGTATAGGTATAGGGGGGAGTCCTCTGCTCAGGTAGCCCATGGTTCTTATCTGTAATGGAGGGCGTAGTGTATCATTTTAAACTCACACCTGCCGATATTATCATGCCAACAGGTATTTGAAGAATGAGGGCCCTGTGTGGAAGCAGTCTGTTTCTTCAACCATACAATTTTAATGCCATGTGTGTCTCCTATGCCTCTACTCTCTTCCGTTCGTTTCCTTGTTCTTACTCCTCTTAAAGTGCTCCTCTGGTACCGAGGTTGCAGAACTGGTGAGATGTGAGGATGCAGCTTGAATTGGAATGTATGGCAG
>JAPMOB010241788.1:0-12676 GCA_029875015.1 Lepomis gibbosus
GAGGGATGATGTCTAAGTATTTTAAAAAAAAAAAAAAAAACGTTTGAGAGCATCAAAGAAGGTGCATGCTGGGAGTAGTTGATCACCTCAAGTGTGACACTGCTAGTAGAATATGGAGCAAAAGTCATCGAGGTTTTCAAATAAGTTTATGTAGCAGTAGTGCAGTGACGTTAACACCATAGCCTTTCTGTGTTTGTGCATGTGTGTGTTGTGTGTGTGTGAAGGGAGCACGTGGGCACCCAAAGCAGTTTGAACATCATGTTGCCGTCTGACGTTGGTGAACTGTTTCGCTCAGAGGGCCTGCACCCTCGACGGATGACCCTGCAACCCTGGGCAACGCACCGAGAGATCCGCCAGCACAGCAAGGGAGTGTTCCTCAAGTCAGTACCACACTGTGTCCATGCACGTCTATTATTCATGTCAGGGTGACATACTGTAAATCTGTTTAAGCAGTCACACTGCAGGGACTCAACACTGTAGGGGGGGGTTATTCAATCAGTTGTGGAAAGTAGGCCTATTCAGCTAAATTCCTGTCGGCTTTTACATGCAGAATGTTAATGTGGTTGTAGCAGCTTTCAAATTATTCTGTTGGTTTTTGTTTGTAGAAAAATCAGCCAAATCCAGTAAAAAATGAAATTCCCTATGCTACCACTATTCTACTATTCTGAAATTTTCAAATCTTACATATGGTTTATTTAAAAGGGTACTAAACCTCTTTAGTATCACACTTAAAGTCAAGAGAAAGACACTTAAAAGACATTAAAAAATAACTGTCAAAATCAGACCAGAAGAGGTATCATAACTTTAAGTCCCTGATGTAGGTCAAGCTGCTGAAGCACTGGAATTCAACCTATAACATAACATTTCTTTGGACTCTCACTACCTGTTAAATGCCCAAATCTTTCAAATCCCATGTCCCCATTTTGTAAAGCAGGCTTGATCTCATCAGAGTTATTGATAGCCACAGAAGACAAGAAAACTGATTTCAAAGGCTAAGTAGCGCTCAACATAAAGGAATAAACTGGCCTTTATGCATAAGCTTGGTTGATTTTACTTTTTTTGTTGACATTTGAAAATCAGTTATTTACTCTCCTCATGTGCGACACAAAAAACAGTTTTGTGACAGACGGAAAACACTCACTTTAATTCCTCGCCTCAAATCTTCACTCCACAGGAACGGTGAGGAATGGCGAGCTGACCGTCTACTGCTCAACAAGGAGGTGATGATGAGTGGTGCCGTAAAGCGCTTTCTCCCCCTGCTTGATGAGGTGGCGAGGGATTTCTGTGGAATGCTGCGGGCGAAAGTGGAGAGGGAGGGAAGAGGCGAGGAGGGGAAACGCAGTCTGACCATGGATCCCAGTCCTGACCTCTTCCGCTTCGCACTAGAAGGTCGGGGTCATCACCCCTAGTGATTTGTGCCCTGTGGTTTCTTTGTGAGATTGCACAGTTGAAGTATACATGAATTCCTGTTTTATTTACACAGAGGCAACACAATTCTGACTGTTTATCTATCTGGGAAAAGTGTGATAAATGCAGAGAGGTGCACAAGGATCGGGGACATACCACCTCTTAACACCTCACGTCTCCTTTTCACCCAGCAATGAACTACATGTGGGACGGGAGTGCCTGGATTAATGCCAGCTGCCTCTTTTGACAGGCTTTCATTCACCCTAAATATCAGCTCTCTGGATTGCGTCACGAATGCTGACGTAGGCTGTGACAATGTCTCACGTCAGGCGAATTATACAATCTACAGGAACATCTCCCCCTGCGAAGAGATCACTGCTTCTGCTCTTTCTGTTTTCAATTTTAAATATTATCACCTCGTATGAAAACCAACCCTCATTTCAACCCGAGGCGTATTTGTCATTAACGCATTATAGATGTAGGAGGTCAAGGAGAACACGCAGCCTTAAAAATAGAACTCCCAACAAAGATGATCAAAGCTCCAGCAGTCTTTCACCAGGTCTGTAAGTCAGTGCGCTGTACACTTACATGCATCTGTGTGTGTGAGAGAGTGAAGGTGAGGGGAGGGTTAATGACTTTGATTCGTGCTGGTTTGCTCTTAATGGACCACAGCACATGAAGCCAGGTGAAGGAATAGACTGGAACTCTATTCCAGTCATTGATGTAGAGTTAATATGACACAAGCGCATCTGATAGGTTGTGGATGTCTGGTGGGGGAGTGGCAGTTCCTCTGAGACAAAATATGCTCAAAATATTCTCTCTGTGTGAAGCTGGATTGGAAAAAACAAATCCTTTTGGATTTTACTGTCTGTTCATGCTTTAAATCTTAAATTTAAAACATGAAAATATGAGTCAGGAGGTTTTATAATCTACTTAAACTGTCAAACAGTCATCCATCATTCAGTTGAGCTTTTGTTAGTTTAAATAATTTTCAAAAATTGTGTTTCAACTCTTTTTAGCCTCATAATTTCTCACTTTGAAATACTTCAGTTATTGCTCACCCACCTATTAACCCTCTGCCCCCCTATAGCCAGCTGCCATGTGCTCTACGGGGAGCGTATTGGCCTCTTCTCCTCTTCTCCCTCCCTGGAGTCGCAGAAGTTCATTTGGGCTGTGGAGCGGATGTTGGCAACCACTCCTCCCCTCCTCTACTTGCCCCATCGCCTACTGCTCCGCATGGGCGCTCCCCTGTGGACCCAGCATGCCAGTGCATGGGACCACATCTTCAGCCATGGTAGGAAAAGCGACAAAAACATGCACTGGGCACCTAAATCAGGGAATAGTTTCTTTATCTAACTCAGTCAGTTTCAGTATTCCCCTTAAATTCTCCCATGTTACCTGACTCTGTCACCCTGTCCTGGTCCTCTTCCAGCGGAGGCGAGGATCCAGAAAGGGTACCAGCGCCTGGCATCCTCCCAGGATGGAGCAGCTGGAGGCCAGTACACCGGAGTTCTGGGCCAACTCATGGAGAAAGGGCAGCTATCTTTAGACCTCATCAAAGCCAACATCACTGAGCTGATGGCTGGAGGAGTTGACACGGTGTGTGTGTGTGTGTGTGTGTGTGTGTGTCTTCTTCGGCTTGCATTTGTATACCTTACCCTAACTGATTCCATGTCACGTCTCATCCCGTCCTTTCTGCAGACAGCAGTGCCTCTGCAGTTTGGTCTGTTTGAGCTAGGCCGTAACCCAGAGGTGCAGGAGAGGGTGAGGCAGCAGGTGAGGGCATCATGGGCACAGGCTGGTGGTGATCCTCAGAAAGCCCTGCAGGGGGCACCACTACTGAAAGGCACAATAAAGGAGATTCTCAGGTAAATAACACTCAAGACACATCCATCTGTGTATGACCTGATTTTAATTTTTCATCAGTGGATGGAATTTGCTCATTATAATTTTCCCATAGAACTTTTAGGACCTCTTATCTAAAAGGTAAGCATGAAAGCTCATTCATCCAACTTAAGGTCCTCTTACTAACCTTTTCAGGGCTTTCAACGATGTCACTTACGCTCTATCAGTGGATGGAGTTTGCGCATTTGTCCTGAAGATCAGCTCAGTAGTAGGCTACATTTGTCTCATCCAGACAAGAAGTTTTAAAAATGCTATGGATTTTGAAACTAACATTCATACACCGATGGCAAACAGGGAGCAATTTGAGGTTCTATGTCGTGCCCAAGGACACTTTGACATGGGGGAGCGCTGAATTTCCAATTTGTGGGCAACCCACTCTACCTCCTGGGCCTCAGCACCCCCAGAGCTCCCAGAAACAAATGATCATACTCCATCAACTGATGAAGACTGTGAGATACGTTTGAAAGCTCTAGAAAGAGTGTTTAGTTGGACTTAGAGTTTGTTGTTGTTTTTTTCAAACTACTATTTCCAAAGTTAAGAAATAACTTACATGCTTAAAGTAACTTCAATACATGATGACACTTCAACACGATAGGGACAAAAGCAATGCAGGATTCCGCAGGTATTGTGCTGCAGTGGTGCAAATTCTCATTGCAAACAAATTTGCAGTTGAGCTGATTACTACTTGCTGATACATAGTGAATGAAGGGCATTTGGGGCCCCCAAGGATGTGCAAGCTAAACTGCATACAATCTCCTTTAGCATGAAGCAAAACCTATTTCTGTGCCATGAAAACAGGTGAGGTGATGAATGTGAGATGAGAAAAAAATAAATGTCTCCTTCAGATCAATGATCTGAGCTGAGGAACAGCTGTCTAAGTGTCTGTTTTGCTTCCATCACACGTTTTTCCATCAACAGGTGCACACCTCAAATATCTGAAATGAGAATTGATTACCAGTAATCTTGAGTTTGTTTTGAGAGTGAGTCAGAAGTCAAAGGTAACACCTAGAAAACTGTTTGTGTTTTGCGGCAGGTTGTATCCGGTAGGAACAACAGTGCAGCGGTATCCGATCAAAGATATTGTTCTTCAGAATTACCACATACCTGCTGGGGTGAGTACATACTTATATCTGCCCATAAACACACAGGTATCAGCTGACTTCATTGTGTCTTTCATCAATTCTCCCCTCAGACTATGGTCCAGGTCTGCCTTTATCCCATGGGAAGAAGTGCAAAGGTATTTGAGGATCCTCAGCGCTTTGACCCCGGCCGGTGGGGCAGCAGCAGAGAGGAAGGCCAAAGAGGAGACGGGGCAGGGTTTCGCTCCCTGGCGTTTGGGTTTGGTGCGAGGCAGTGTGTCGGGAGGAGGATTGCTGAGAATGAGATGCAGCTCTTGCTCATGCATGTGAGTGATGGCAGACAAGAGAATGAGAATGGAGGTCGGAGAGAAAGGATGAGATGCAAGAAGCTGGTGTTAGGTTATAACAGTGGTTCTCAAACTTTTTCTGTCATGCCCTGTTTTAGAAAACAAAAAAGGTTCAAGCCCCCCATCTCCAGCAAAGGTGGACTTTTTTATCAATCATTAACAACACAGGCAATTGAAATAACTAACTAACTAAATATTCAGGTTCAAAAGCCTTGATTGTATCAGAGCCCTTGTTTTGTTTATGCCACCACATCAACCACATTCATGCAACTTTAGGTCTGCCAAGTTTTCATGCAGTGGCAATATGTTTGTGTGAAAAATAATAAGTGAACATTGTTTAATGTGTTATATAAAGGTAAAAGTATACAGAAATGACAAAATAGCCCAAGGCAATTTTAATGTATCTGTCAACATTTCACTCTGAAGTGGAGTAGAAGTATCAGGTAGCATAAAATGGAAATACTCAGGCAAAGCACCAGTAGACCAAATTGTAGGTACTTAAGTAGCCTACAGTGCTTGACTCCTGTTGAGTAGAGCATAACTGTGATCCTTCTTAACATCCGCTCTGCTCGTTTTCTTCCACTCTGTCTTCACGCCTCCATCACATCTTATCACCCCCTGCCTCCCTTCATCCTCCCTTCTCCTCTCCCCTCCCTCTCTGTCTAGATCCTGCTGAGCTTCCATCTCAGTGTGTCATCCTCGGAGGACATCAAAACCACATGCACCCTCATCCTCCAGCCTGAGACTCCACCACGGATCACCTTCAGCAAGCTCTGACATACAGAGAACAGAGTCAAGCTTTAAAAAACAAAAAACAAAAAACATTTAACATGTTTAATGAAACTGTTGGTCTCCCAGTCTCCCAAACACAACAGCCAGATTGGTGATTATACTCGCTGAAGCTTATACTGAGCAACAATTTGTATTTATAACGCTGATAAATAAAGGAGCATTTCCTCCTCCTGTTGTCTTCATTGAGGAAAAAGCAACGGTAACAGCAATCTCCACTAGATGGCGCAAAAACTCACACCCACCCATTCATTTGCATTTGTCGCGCTTGTTCCACCTCACCATTCGGTCTTGGCCTGCTTCATACATGCAACAGGTTGGTCACTTTCTTTCTAAACATCAAAACATTACTTCATACTGTGACTTTGTGCTGTGTGTAAGGACTGTGTGCGTATACCAACACCTCTTTCTGTTCTGCTGTGTTTTTTGTTATATTGTTAATTTTTCAGCTGGACAGGCTATATTTCCTGCTGTTTATTTCTCTTGCTCGGCCAGATATTGATGGCTCGGCTTGTTCCTTTTTTCCTGAATTGTTTCCAGAGGTGCTCCATAAAAAGACTTAATTTTTCTCCCGAAACAGGCGGCTGACTCACAGGTTCAGTGTTTGATATTAGAGGCCGAAAGGTGAATATTTTAGTAATGTATTCTGTTGAAGGGTTGCAGATTGAGTTGAGTTGCGGATCATGTTTTTGCACTTTGGTCTCCATGCCTGAAACAGACCTTTACTCCAGTCTGGCAGATAGGCCATGTGCAGTGCTGCGTGCTACACAGAGCAGAGGGCTGTAGAGTAAAAAAAACAGGACAAGAAAAAACGCACGGTACATTTTCTCTTGTCATCTCAGGAACAAAGGTCTGTTTGTCCTTTGGCTAACGTTTTACACGTCTATCAGCCCGGGCGTGACTATGCATGCAGAAAATACAACTCTGCAGCTCCATGCACAAAGTTTCATAAGGATATAACATCCGGGTCCTTAACTGTGCACACACCTGTCTCTAGACCCTAGACGTAAATGTAGACCCTGGTCCCTTGGTGGAAATGCAGTGAGTTCCTCCAAAGGTTCCTAGTTCTGGGGTATACTTCCTTTGGTCGAAAAGTGGTTGAAGACGCTAGATCAGAAAAAATCATACTTTTTCAAAGGATCAAACTCAATAAATTTCTTTTGATAATATATCCTACTTTCGAAAAAATCCTTTCAAATGGGTTATAAGCTGTAACAAATGGCTTCTGAATAATTAATAATTTACTTTACAGATAGGTTAGATAATAACCTGCTCTAGGGTTGCCAGGTTGTGGCTGGTGTTTATTCTCTCTATATTATGACACTTTCTTTGTCTTATAGCTCTGTAGTTCATCACTCATTCAAACTTTCAAGGCAGAGGGAATTTAAAATGATATAAAGTTAAGGAAATAAGATTCCACAACAGTGATACAATAAAAATGGACATATAAGACAAGACAGAAATGGAAGGCTGCAAAAATGAATAAAAGGCTACTTTTGTAAAGCAATGTCTTGAGAAGTGATTTAAAAGATGTCACTATATCTGAAAGCCTCAGGTTCTCAGGCAGGGAGTAGTACCAGAGCTGAGGGGCTCTAACAACTTTGGTCCTGAGCTGGGGTTTAGGAACAGCTAGCAGAGGATCTGAAACTGCGTTGTGGTTCAGTGGGGAGCAGCAATTCAGCAATGTAGCTGGGAGCAGAACCATGAAGTGCTTAAAAAGAGATCAGTAAAACCTTCAAATCAATTATAAAACTTACAGTTAACCAATAACGGAGGCTAAAACAGGACTGATGTGATCTTGTCTTCTAATGTAGCAACTGCATTTTGTACCAGCTGAAGTCGTGTGATCGTTTTTGGGCTTAACCCTGAATACAAGGAATTACAATAATCCATCCTAAAGAAATAAAAATAAGAATGATGTTCTTGAGATCAAGCCGAGAGAGAAAAGACCTGAACTTAGAACGTATATTGTATCAACATTTATAACTGTTGAATTTTATTTTTGTTAGAACCATTTATTATTGATTTTTTTAATGTTTATAATTTTAGATAATTATTTTTCTTTTGGCCTAGTTAACAGGAAGAAACAGCTGAGAGCATTTTCACAATCTGGCAACCCAAACTTTTTTCTGCTATAGGCTTTTAACTTAACTATTTAAAGAATTTACTAGCAATTTATTGACAATTACAACCATTAGGGTTGAGAATGATGAGCCTGAATAGTGAAATATTGGTAAAATAAAATATTTTTGAAAACCCCCTGAAAAAGTTCTTTGTTCACTGTACCCCAGTTTGGTTGACACAGTATCAGTTAATTTCTCACACTGCTTTGAACAATTCAGATGTAGAGATATGTGTCAGCTAATTTGTTCAGCTTATATAACTTGGTCTGCAAGTTTTCATTAGTAATTAATCTGTGGAATTGTTGTTATTGATGTTGTTGGTTTTTAACAAATTACAGATAAATTGTTGTCTAAAAAGGAGATAGAAAAAAGTTAACTAAAGTGACATTTTCCCAGAGCCCGTCCTCTTCAAATGTCTTGTTTTGTCTGGACGACTGTCCAAAATCCAAAGTTTTACAACAATATAAAAAAGAGAAAAACAAAAACTCATTTGAGAAGCTATCATGTGGAAATCACTCAGTGTCTGGTTTGGGGTTAATAATGTGTCAAACTCAGGGTTAGGATTACATAATCTGGAGCGATAGAGCAGAAAGTATTACTTTGTACTGTAGGTCACCCTGATAGTTTAATGTTATCACAGGGTTATTGACATAAAGTTGTTCCATTTTTAGCATCATCTTGGCCCAGTCAGGCTCAGCCACCTACGTACGCTAATTCATCCAAAATCACCCGTCTGTTGCAAGCGGTGGACTCACTCTAAATGGTGTGAGTGGGAGGAGAGATGAAGGGGGCAGCAGAGGGGTCAGAGGGTAAAAGTAAAGGAAAGTCACTGAACTAGGCTTGTTCAAGTGACACTAGTCTTTGAAAATGACACGTGCACAACCTGAACACAGACAAGGATAAAGACAGAGGAGGAAATTTATACAATAGTGAATAAAATCCACGGAAACAAACCAAGAAAGGAGGAGGAACTGTGCAGTGGGTTTGGATCTGTAAAGAATTTATGTTTTGTCTAAATGGGTAAGTGGACCAATTATTTTCTTTTGTATTGTGGCTGCAGAGCAAGTTTTGTACATTATCATGCAACAACTTCAGCATGATTCAAAATCCAAAGATTACCTTTTAGTGATCAGATTAATTGTTAAATTGATCTCGACAAAGCAGTTGTGTGCGGTTAATTCAGTGGATGGTAATCTAGTGGCTAATATCTGTGGTTATGCAGCGTTAAATTTATCTATCATATGCATGACTCATAACTTTCCCCTTTTTAACTTATCGGTCCAATGACATGTCATTTGATCTGTTTGATCTTAAGATCAGAGTCATAGTAGGACAAACATCTACTCATTGATCGACCTAGGACCTGAGCTTCTGCTTGAGGTTTCTACCTGTAAAAATGGAATTTTTTCCTTGCCATTTTCGTCAAGTGCTTGGTCATGGTGTAAATTGTTGGGTAAATAATATTACAAAGAGTTCGGTCTAAACCTGCTGTAGATGAAAAGTGCAATAAGATAACCTCAATTGTGAATTGGTGCTATATAAATACATTTTAATTTAATCAAGTGCCTGCTATCAGGCAGGAAGGTGACCCTTTGCAAACAGGTCACATCTGACCTCTCTTATCAGTCATAAATCCAGTGCATTGACTGATGTTTCGCAGCTGTCTCTGACCTAATGTCTGATTTATTTATAGTCAGCTTTCCAGTAACAGGTACCTGGCTTCTTGTATATATGCGTGTGTGTGTTTCCATGTGTACACTCTGGGATGTGTCAGAGGAGGATCTCAGTGGGACACGTAATGATGTGTGCAGCGGTGCGGCAGAACTGGGTCACAAGGAAGTGGAGAGAAAAAGACACAAAGAGAAAGAGAGCGAAAACACTGACAGCTACCAAGTCCACAGGATGGAGGAGCTGTGCATGTTCACGTTATCCTGCAAAACCTCCAGCCACCATTTTAATCAGGGAGTTTCCTCTGCAGACCTCAAGCTCCTCTGTTTCTGCATGTCCATTCATTATGAAGGGCTTTAATTTATAGCACACATTTAACTTTTTTTAATGACAATTATTGAAAGATTACCACAGTCTAAACAGTATGACATGTTCTGTAGAAAAATAACAAATGAACAAAAACTTGACTATTTCTTTTTGCCCATCATATATTAAAAGAAATCTACCATGTCAGTTTCCTCCTTTCTTCACCTCGCCCTCCTCCTCTGCTCCTCTCTCTCTCTCCTTCATCCTCACCTCTTCACTCCTGTTGTGCCGTTAGCAGCGACCTTGTCTGTCAGGCTCTCCTCTCATCCTCCTTACCTCTTGTCTTTACTCTCTCCTCCCCTGTGGTGGCAGAAATTGCAGGCTTGACCGGCTGTGACATCCTTTAAAATGGATGCCATTGTACTGGCTCCAAGTCCTCAGCACAGGTACCACAATGCTTTGCATGAAGGACAAATCAGCTCCATTTACTGGTTTTTACTGTCAGGTTTTGGTGGTGTCACTGGGATAGGGTGTTGAAAAGAATACCATACTGGTGTCATCCCAGTTTGATTAGTAAGTTTAAAATTTCAAGAGGTGAAATGTGAAGTTTGTTTGTTTGTAGAGAAACTGTTTGAGGGTTGTTTGTGGTAGATTAGTTGATGCAGTTATTAGTAGTTATTAGAACATTATCTACACTATCAGATAACTTTTATTTTAAAGCTGCTGTAATAAATATTTTATAGTAACAGTGACTCACTGTGTGTAATGTTAAAGGGGTCGTTCGCAGTGATGACAGCAAAAATAATCATCATCCTTTAGCTTTATAGCATCTCTCTGCTCATTTTGGCCTTTAAGGAGACCAAACCAGAACTAGAAGGAGAGTGAATATTGGACTTAGATTAATCAGGTAACCAGAAATACTACTCTAAATAAATGCTTATGTAGCTGGATGCGTAATAGGCAAGTTTTTGCTTACACATTAGCCAAAAGAGCTTCATAAACAAATAAAATGTTGTGTTACAGCTTTTTGAGCTAAATTCATGCAGGTTCAACAAACTTAAAATTTAGCATTATAATAAAATTGCTGCTGTTTTTCAATAATAATTTTAGTTTTCACACTCTCATCTATTCATTTGTCATTTGGTTGTGGAGAATTTGTTCGACTGTGGTTTTCAGGATGTGGCTGAACATGTAGCTCCTGAACTGACATCTCAGTTTACTTTAATACCTTTTTCAGTAAAGAGGGAGATCATATTTTATTTAAAATGATAACATTTTCTTCCTCCAGCTGTCTGAAATATAGCAATTCCTTATAGTGTTACTGGTGTGAAGAACACGTACATATTCTTTATTCTTTACATATTCTTTCCTCTGCTCTCACTGTATATTCAAAATGTGTGGGGACCTTTGTAACCCACCTCTTCACTCTTAAAATAAACTAGTGTTGTTGTTCTTGTTTTCATTAATCATTAACACAGATATTACACACTTTTTTTTGGTTTGAGGCGTTTAGTTCATTTGTATTCACAGGTGCAGTTGGCAGGAGACTTTTCATGATAGATTTCACCCCGCTGACAATATTTCTCTGTCGCTACAGCTCGCATCAGGCGCTACTCTGAGGTGATGACACTGCCGGACTCTTTCATCCAGCGCCAGCAGCTGGACGCCAGCATGGCTGACACCTTCCTGGAGCATCTCTGTCTGCTGGACATCGACCAGGAGCCAATCACAGCGCGCAACACCAGCATAATCTGCACCATTGGTGAGTGTGACAAGCAGCCGCAGATAGTGAATCTCAGTTTCAAGTTTGTTTTCTGGCAACTGTTGTATGTCATGACTGGTGGTCTGTCAGACAGCCAGCTCCTGGATGCTGGGTTGCCTTCAGTGTGCTGGCAGGGTTTCATTCTTGGCTGTGGTGCTGTGGAGCTCTCTCTGCTCTTCTTCAGCCCAGAAAAAAGGCAAATACAATGTACAAATTGACTCTTAGTTATTCCAGCGCACTGACTCTCTAGAAACTGCCATTGGTTCCTCTCAAAGGCAGGTGTTTCTTTACTGCTCACAGAAGGGCTTCTGTCCAAAGTATCAGGAAAGAGTGAAAAAAGGTCCTTCGTAATTTTCCAGAAGACAAGTTGATATATTCCAATTGCTTATGTTGTCTTAACAACATGCCAAAAACCTATAAAGTATTCAGTTTATTATGACAGAAAACAAAACAGTGGGAAATCATCACATTTGAGAAGCTGGAATCAGTGATTTTTAATTTTGCCTGAAAAATTATTCAGTTATTCAACACTGTCAATCAACTTCTTGTTTCAGCACAGTTTTAATTTAAAATGTCCTTTCTGTTATTTCTGTTCCTTTCAGGTCCTGCATCCCGATCGATCCCCAAACTCCAAGAGATGGTCAAGGCAGGAATGAATATTGCTCGTCTAAATTTCTCTCATGGCTCACATGAAGTATGCAGCAGCACGTGTGTTTCTCTTCTACTGTCTCTCACATTTGCAGGGCTTGTAAGGACAAGTTTTGGTCTTTCTATCAGTCATGTATTGGTTTTCTGTCCGTCAGTACCACGGTGAAACCATCAAAAACATCCGAGAGGCAGTGGAGACGTTAACCTCTGACCCCTTGTATTATCGGCCAGTTGCCATCGCCTTGGATACGAAGGGTCCAGAGATCCGCACCGGATTAGTGAAAGGGGTAAACATGTTATGATTCATCTATCAGACTGTCTACACCTAATCAACCAGTCACATTCAGTCAGGTGTAATAGATGCTGGAAATACAGTGCCTTGCGAAAGTATTTGGCCCCCTTGAACTTTTCGACTTTTTGCCACATTTCAGGCTTTAAACATAAAGATATAAAACTGTAATTTTTTGTGAAGAATCAACAGGTGGGACACAATCATGAAGTGGAACGAAATTTATTGGATATTTCAAACTTTTTTAACAAATAAAAAACTGAAAAATTGGGGAAAATTATTCAGCCCCTTTACTTTCAGTGCAGCAAACTCTCTCCAGAAGTTCAGTGAGGATCTCTGAATGATCCAATGTT
>JAPMOB010241800.1:0-26361 GCA_029875015.1 Lepomis gibbosus
ACACACACACACACACACACACACACACACACACACACACACACACACACACACACACACACACACACACACACAGCAACACTCTTCATGCTACCTGTGGGGCTTTGTGAGGATTCTCTGAGGCTGAAATGTTTACTTAGGTGCACCAGGTGGAAGTGTGTGCACGGGTGTGTATGTGTGTGTGTATATATGTGCATGTGTATGTAATAATAGACTTGTGCTGTGTCAACACGCTGCACCCCCTGCTTTTCATGTCATTCACCTCAAGCTTCCTCTGCACTGCTAAGGTCCTATTTTCACACTGCCCACCCCCGAATTTCAAATCCTCCTCACCCCTTTCCTCGATACACTCACTCCTCTCTTCCCACTTTGGAAGATATGCACTCATCCCCAATCTACTGCTTCAGAGACTGCATCTCCCCCTGTTCTTCATCCTATTTCTGACTCCTCTCTATTCTACATTACCCCCCTTCTTCCTCCCACAAGCTTCCAACCTCGGCCTGCGCCATATGCACGCCAGCAATTACAGAGACGGTGTGCTCTACTGATGTCAAACTGTCAGCCCTCTTTCTATCCTCTTCCCTTCCTTCCTCCCTTTCCCTCTCTCAGGCCGTGGTAGGCTTGGGTACGCCCTAATTACACTCAGTATTCTCCCCTCCTGCCAGCCACCATGCAGTAGAGTGGTGACAGCACTGGGGCATCATGGGAGCACCCAAGAGCTGTGGGTGTCAAAGAACAGAGCGCTGGTGCAGCCTATCAGCAGGAGAATCTTCTGGAAGAGCACAAGAGGATTGGTTTGACCACATGCTGGAGCAGAGGGGAGAGGGCAAAGACACAGACGCGAACACACACTCATGTCCATTTAAGCACATGTGGGCATGAATCCACACACACAAACACATGTTCACACGCGCCAGGCATACACACACAAGCCACAAAGACATGAAAGCACTTCACCAGAATAAAACATGCTCTATCCCTCATGCCAGAGGGTGTTCAGTGACACCCTTCTGAGGACTGGTGCAAGCTCTTGGTTGATAAAGAAAAATCCCACAGAGGAGCTGAATCAAAAATAACATGCTGGGTTCTACAGTGGAAAACTTGAAAAGGCGAACATTTATCCTTTTTATAATTACGGGAAATTACATTCCAAATTCAAAAATTGAACATAACTGAAGTCCTCCCAATGTGTGTCCATGTTAATGTGTGTGCACACTGAAGAATATATACACGTGTGTGAATGAATCTGTGTGTGTGTGCGCGCACGCGCATTTATAATGAAATGCAGGGGGTTGACTGTGGCAGAGACCTTTGATCCTTTAATATGAGAGAATAATTAAAGAAGCAACAATCCCACAACACGGCTTCAGGAATACAGAACAGATACTCGATCACGTACGGCAGTTGCATACTATGCATACTGAATACACTTGGGCACTTAACGTATTGCACGTAAACATGAGGGCGTAAGAATATTCTACTACAATGAAAATGCTAATAACATGCTTACACTGTACTATGCTTCCCAAATGAATTCAGAAAATGTATACTGTAGATATTGTAGTTTCAATAAACACTTTCATGCTTGTGATGGTACACTAACCAGCCCACACTAAAAGTCTGTGTTCCTTGTAGTCCGAAATGCTTGGTAGAGTCTCAGTTCTTCTGTGGTCATTAACTGCAGGGTGATCGCTAACTCTGGTCACTATGCTGACTGGGCACAGCACGCGGTGGTCACTGTGCCTTGGCTGGGCATAGCATGAGACTGTTTTAGCCTCTATGGTGGCTGCTGCAGCAACACTTCTAGTGGTATGGGAGGATCTTGTATGACTTGAAATGGTGTTGTTTATTTAAGGCTTTTTTTGATGTACCAGAAGGGTGGGGTTTACCGCATGATAACAGATGAGTACCTGTCAAGTGAGTCATCAATCTCAATGAATAAAACAACATCAACTTTGACATACCGATTGCCTTAGTATGCCCTAGTGTCACAGTTGTTTGGTTAATCCATCAAGCCATCATAGTGGCTCAGCCACACCAGCATTTTTAACAGCCAATATTCAGACCAAAATCTCTTCATTGAAAATGAATAGCTGCGATCAGTGGATTTGCTTGCTGAGGCGACATAAACCTGTGCAGAGCTTTCATATTAAGGTTATCTCTGGTGATTTTTTATACAAATACTGCAAACTGCCTTGCCACTGCTTACCTTTAAGGGGAGAGAGAACCAGAGTCAAATACTGTTAGCTTTGTCGGACCATGAAATTTTATACAACTCTGCTCTGCTAGAGTATGAACTATGCCACAAACTGCAGTTTGCAGTCAGTTGTAAGGATGGAGTTGATGGTACAAATAAGTCTCTCAAGTTAGACAAAAAACCTAAGGCAACACCACACAGTTTCATGTTTAGAAAGAAAAAAAACATGATGCTGGGCAGGTGAATAAAACCAGCCTTTGGAACCCTTTCATAGGAAAAACAGCAGTGTAGTATGGGGAATAATTGGTGGAGAGCATGAGAGAAGTTTGGGACAAAAAGAGCCCAAAGACAGTCCAGGAGGAAAGAGGGAACAATGCAGAACTAAAGAGAGAGAACCTTCTTTTATTAAGGTCTCCAAAACTTCAGTGACCTCCTGCTCCACAGGCTATCCCATCTTCAGAGGGAAGAAGAAAGGGAATCATACAACAGTAGTGATATGCTCATGAGTCAGAGAATGATAGGGAAAGACAGAGTTCATCTGCTTGATAGTGCACCATTTCTAAGAATTTGCATGGCTCAAA
This sequence comes from Lepomis gibbosus, assembly GCA_029875015.1. Classification (NCBI taxonomy): domain Eukaryota; kingdom Metazoa; phylum Chordata; class Actinopteri; order Centrarchiformes; family Centrarchidae; genus Lepomis; species Lepomis gibbosus. The sequence goes on from JAPMOB010241800.1 coordinate 2,779, forward strand.
CCTTGTTGTTCCCCACTCCTCGATCTTGTATGTAAATTGAAGCAGAATCAGGACAACCCTCCCACCTCCCCTCTTTTAGCTGTGCCCCCATCCGTGCCCACACAAAGCCATGCCGTGTCCAGGGCCCAAACACCAGTGTTGTGTCTAACCTGGTGCTTACTCCCCTCAGCGCGCACAAACAAGGACTTCACCCCCCACCTCTGACCATCTGGGGCCCCCCACCACCCCGCCTGCCCAGCTGGCCGAAAAATCCCTTTATCACCCCCGTCAACCTCATACCCTCAAGACTCTGCAGACCCTGCCTCTTTAGATTCTCAGTGTCATCAAACTGTGGCCAATGACGGTGATCAGCCGACTCTTCACAGAAATAAGAGGGACTTAAGGGGAACAAGCTGTTGCTCTTATCTTCTCTTTCCTGTTTGGCATGCCTATGTGAGTGTGTGTGCTTCCTTCAAGGTCTGCAGGAAGTGTAGCTCTCATCTACAACAGACCTTTTGCTTTCTTTTCTATGACTCCTAATATCCAAATGTGGATGGTGAACTTTCTTCCTTCCTTTCCCCTTCTTCTGTCTCCATCCACTTAAGCCTGTTGTTTTTCCTTACATGCAAGGTCTGAGCACACACATTGCATTTCTATGCATCTGGGTGGCTTACCATCTGACAAACCTAATGCTTCTGTCCTTATAAGGATAGAATGATACAAGCACGTGTACACACATGATGAAAAGCTGTATTTATCGATAGAAATTTGGTGTATAAGTGCTGGTGACTGTGGCTGTGTGGGTGTTTGTGCAATGCATAACCCAGATGAAGTGATTGGTTGCACCTTTCTTGCCCTGCAGACTCCACTGAATGACCACCAGGCACAGGGCATTCAAACTGTGTGGATCAGCAAGCTGTTCCCTTATGGACCCGCATTCCCTCTCAATTTACAGACACAGATAAAACACTCAGATATACACACATAAACACACACACCTGCTGCTTCAGGCCCTAAAAGGATTCTCAGCCTCAGGTAAAGACAGACCCTATTTTCTGCCTGTTATGGCATAGGTCCTCCTCTGTGTGTGTATGTGTGTCCATTCTGTGGGACTCAGCAGCACAACAGGATGTATAGCTACGGCCATAAGAGCTGAGGAAAATTGCATGACCCAGGCCCACAGGACCCATCAGTATGGAAACCAATCCATCGGAACCATTTTGATACGGCTGCAGGTCTGCAGAAACCATCATCCCCCTTTATGGCAGAGCTCTGTCATGCATAGGCACCGCTCTCCATGTGTGGTCTAGTCTGATGCTAAAATAAGCTTTTCCACTGACTTTTCTATGAGGTATGAAATTACTGTCCACAATATAAATGGACACGAGTAAAGTCCTGCAGTCTAGGGCTCATTTATATTTTCACTGTTTGACCAAAAACACTGCATGCTGAAATGTTGCCTCACTGTGCCCACCAGCAGCTGAAAAGAGTAACCCGCCTTGACTCTCTCACCTGCTCTGCGTGAATGTGGCCACACTTGTAAGAGGAGTTTGAGGAGAAAAGGGCACAAGACGAAGAGTTTTAGATCCCACGCTGAGAAGAGTGACTGGGAGAAGTGTGCGGCAAAAAAAGATGTGCACGGGCGAGAGTGGAGCGTGTGTACGGCAAGGGGCGTGCATGGGGGTAAATAAGGTCAGACGTGCCGTTGCCAGGACAACAACCAATCCGGCACTGGGATTGGAGCCAAGCCAGTGCCCCACCCATCCATCCTTCGCTCCATTCGTCTTTTTTCCAGCATCTCTCTGTCGGACAGCCTAAACCTCAGAGTAATGAGTGCTCTCCATGTTTCTGCAGTCTAAATGAAGCTGCAGTGTAAATACAGGGCTGATTTGTACAGGTGCCAGACTTGGATACATAAACCTGAATATAGCTACAGTACCTCACTGCTCAGAGACAGGATGGACGGCCGGGGGACGAGGACAGTGACAGCTATGATGGGTGGGCACAAAAAGCGATGATTCAAACTATTTATGAAATCTATCAAAGTGTATTCCTACAAAGTGGCAGCTGTGCTGATCCACCATGTCAACATCATTTCTCTCATGTTTATGTACTAACTTTGCTGTTTGGGGCCTTCTGCTTTGTACACAGTTCCAGAGCAGATAAGCATAGCTAAGGAGAGTGCGTAGACAAATTCTGTTAACTTTGAGTAAATAACACATAAGGTTAGTCATACTGGGTTCATGCCAATGTGGCAGGTGATGTATGACTAACAGGCAACTGGGGAGTATTAGGAAATTATATTGAAAATGCAATAAAATACAAGGACAAGTATTTGTCAACCTACATTTTACTAAAGATCTCCATCACATACCTGATCGTTTAAAGCTGAAACAATTAGTTGGTCAACAGAAAAATAAATCTTTTTTTTTCAAGCTCAAGTGCCAGAAATTCTCTGGTTACAGCTTCTCAAACTTTAATATTTGCATCCTTTCTCTGTTTTTATAATTACCAATATAATAGCTTTGGTATTTAGGATGTTATTCAGATAAAACAATAATTGTTAGTTGCAACCCAAAGTTGCTTTGTTTCAACTTGTCATCTCTGGTGCTCTTTTCAGTTGAGCTTGTCTGTATCTTTATGTTGTCATGAATTCAAGAGCTTTTGTTTCCACTTCAAATTCTAATTCTGTACGATGTTGGGTACAGATTATTTGAATACTGGAGGTTTCAGTTGCTTTTAACTCATACTCCAAATGCCAGACCTTTTTTATAGACAACAAATGTTGCAAACTGGCGTTCAACCGAATATGCTCCATCTTCATAGCAATATTTGTAAGTATGCTATATCAGTGAAGTCCTTTTTCCATGAAATGATGTAGTTTAATAACACTTACATAGTTTTGTTTTTGAAGTTATTCTATGTTCTTATCACTTTTTTACTGAGTCCGTAGCAATATATGATGTATTACTTCATCTGTTATATTAACTATACTTACCTACACTTATCTGTGTCTTAGGTCTTTCAGCAAGGCCCACCTGTGTAAGTGGGTTAAGGAGGACATGCGAGCAACACCCCTTAAAAACACACACACATAGAGACACACACATTTACTCTAATACACTCTTCACAATAGTGAAAAGGGCGCTCGCAAAGCAAATACACAGCCAATAAATCAGACTTGGCTTTGAGAATCCATCATTTACTAAGTGGGTCACACTTCTGATGTCAAAGACACTCTATTCCATTCTTGTACTCTGTTTTTGTCTCCCTCTATGATGAGAAGGTCAATGCTGGACAGGCATCATTGACTATTCATCCCAGGTGCATTCTCTCTCGCTTTCCCTCTGTGTCTGATTATTTGGTGGTTGTTAGCGGAGGAATGGCTAGTTGGAGGGTTAGAGTTGTCCTTCAGTCAGTCAGACAGTCAGTCAGACAGTCAGACACATAGTTAAGACATGTCAAGGAAGCCTGCCCTAATACAGCCAACAGGCCTGAATTATTTAAACAAAGGGAAGGAGAGGGTCGGAGAAGATGGAGAGAAAAACACTGGAGAGGCACAAGAGTTAAGGAGTAAATAGAGTAAGCTGGCCCCTTTCAGTCCCTGTGACTCGTGGTGAACTTATTTTAAAAACTTCTATACTCTGTTTCACTCCCATCTGCTTTCTTTCACCCCATCTTCAGCAAGTCTCATTTCCTCCCCCTGTCAGCATGCCTACACCTTCTCATCCTCTCTTCCCTCCATTGCCTCTTCAACCTCCCCACCCCCTCGTCTTTCTCTCTGTTTATCTAAGCACTTTCACGGTCACTGCTTTGGAATCCCAGGAGTCTAACTGGACCCTTCCCTCACCCTACACTCGCAGCCGATCCATGCTTCTCTCTCCCTCTCCATCTTTCTCCGTCACAACGGTTAAGATTCATATCGCTCTGTGCATCGGGGGTATGGAAGGTCCCCCTTATTCCCCCTCAAGGCAGCCAGCTTTGTCTTGTTCTAGTCACGCACAGGCACCCACTAGCCCCACCCTCACGCACATGAACACATATTCACACCAGTGGCATGACATTTACACTGATCTCTAATACCAATAGCATAAAAAAAAGAAATATTGGAAAAAAAAATATTGAAAATAAAAGGCTACTGAATGTGTGTTTATTTATAAACTCAAAACAGTATATTCAACTCCATTACATTAGCTTATCCAGGTTTACCGCATGTGAATTAAAATTCATGCTTTCAACATTTGGGCAGATATAACAGGATGCTATTCTCTGCCTCAAGGCCGGATGCCCCTGAATTTCTTAGAAAGGCCATTTAAGTTCCACAACACTGATGAAGGGTTTAGACACAATAAGCGGGAAGGAGGGGGGTTGGATTTAGGAGCATAGGGGAAGGAAGTGGCGAGGGTCAACATGAGAGGTGCAGGCGGCAGTCTCACACAGTGCTAACAACGACCTGACACTGGATGGGGATTAACTGATTAATTTGGGATTAAAGATGACTGGTCGCTACTTTAAGTAATGAAACACAATGACCCAAAATTACAAGATTAACACACACGAGGTACAGTGTGGGAGAGTGTGTTTTTTCTAGATAATAAGTAATCCACTGTAAGTCAGCTACAAAGTTAGCAAATACCATCAAAAACCCACTTGTTAAGGTATTCAGCATCCTCCTTTGATGAAGAGGAATACTGCTCACAACAATTTTCCATTTTGAAAGGAAATCCACCAGGGATCCTTCTTAAATGTAAAAACTGTTGTGAGTAAGGAATTTTCTGACTTTCATGACCAGGCATTTGTCATTGGGTGTATTTTTAGGAGAACATACAGATTAATTCCAAAATCATAAACACGGAGCGTCTGCTCCAGTGTTTTGAGAAGCGTGCTGCGTACAAGAACTCCATTTCCAGCTGAATGAGAGAGCAATGAGATTCATGAGTTCTCCTGCTACAAGGCCATAGCTATGGAGATTTGGGACAGGGCTATTTCCCCTCTTCCATTCAGCACAAAAATACCGCCACTACTCTCTCTGACTGCTTTCAGACTGTGAATTACAACCATCTGATCATTTCTAATGAATATAACAAAACATACGTTTGGATAGTGAGGGCACTTCATGAAAACATTACAGTTTACAAGGCAAGGGAGGTTTACGGTTTGTACAGTATGCCCAGTTATTAACTCCCTACTCTGCATACTAACATGTCAGCCTGCCAGTGTAGTAGATGGTACAAGCTAACTTAGCATTCCACATAAGCAATACCATATGCACCATACTGCAATTAAAAATGGATATGTTTAGGGTGAACAGATCTAACTCATCTAGTTGCACAAATGCAGGTTGATGAAAGTACCAATTCTGAGTCCATATTTCCTCAAACTCGTAAATAAAAGATTTGATTGGAAAAGTAGAGGAAGGGCAGAAAAAAGAACAAGGAAGAAAAAAAGCAGTCAAGAGTACCAGGAGACAAGGATCAAGCTGTGCATTACTGCACATATGAAAATCATGTGGTACTGGTTATTGCTACAAAAATAACACATCCAAATATGCTGGCACAGACACACAATCACATACACATACACTACATACCAAAACCATATCTCATCATCTTACTGTAAGCCTCAAACATCTGAGGACAGGCATGTTTGACTAATCATATGATACCACATTCCATTCATATTTTGTCTCTTTTTTTAGCCAGTTTTATGCAGTTTACAACATGCCTAACTGTGCACAGTATGCTTATGTCAACACACACACTGACACACACACAAACCAGAAAGCATTGTCAGTTCTAAATGGGGTGCGATTCCTACTGGGGTTCTGCTCAGTCCGAGTCCGAGCAGCTGTATGCTAGTGCGTATGCAGGCAGGACAATGGTACTATTGGTATGCGAGTGTCTGTACTACACCTGTATACAAGCCTGCGTCAGGGTGTGTATGTACGTCCCCTGTTTGAGGGGGGGGGGGTTGTTCCTCACGCCTAGTTGTGACAGTGATAGTAATACCTGCTGACATGCTTTCTTCCCTCTCTCCCTCTCACCTCATCCCTCCATCCCTGGGGGCCTTCCCTAGCTGTTTTGGGAGTTGAAATCTGTTGACTCTTTCCCTACCATCCTCTCCTTAACGTATTCTCCATCCCTCCACTGCAGGTCTAATGTTTTTACAATCTCCTGGGGATGACGGGAAAAGGGAAGCAGAGAGGGAGTGTATATTCATATGTGTTGTGTGTGTGGGGGGTATGTGTATGCCAGCCCAAAAAGAAACCGAGAAGAGGAATGTGTGCGTTTCACATCACTGGGGGCTGGAAAGTAGGCTGTGCTGCCATACTTCTGGGAGGCAATGCCAAAATAATATTAGTTTTTGTTCCACCAAGGAAAAGTCTCCCAAAAATCATATAGCAGATTCAAAATATCTACGCATCATTTGTCATGTGATCCATCTCCTCTGGAAATCACAAAGCACAGGATGAAAGCTGGGTTTTTTGTTTTATTTTGAGGAACTGGGGATAATACTGACACAAAGTGTGACTTGAATCTCTCTTTCTTACAACTAGGAGAAGGTAATTCTAATAAGCACAATCATTTATTAAAAAAAAAAAAGAAAGGAAAAAAAAGACAAAAAAAACGTGTTATACACAAGAGTATACACCCGCTAAACACACACACATTCACACCTCTTCAAGTATTTTTATCTAAATGTGTCCTTGTCATGTCTAGATAAAGTATCATAAAGCATAATTTAAGGCTAACAGATGCATATTAAACAAGTCATTAAACAGTGACTTTAGCATTGTGTCTCCAAATTTGTGTCTTATGACATAAAAAAACAATGTCAGGATTGATTTGTGCCTCCCTGGCTGCTAACAACAGGAGTCTAAAACTGAGTAAAACTAAAACTAAAGTAAATCATCACACACTCATATCAGTCTTCATAATAAGTGTTTGTTGAGTAAAAAATTTAATGTTGAGTAAATATTATAATATAATATTGGATATTCACAACTGAAATCATGGAATTTGCTCTCATGTTCTCAGAGATAACAGGAACAACAACTGTACTGATGAACAACATCTATGACAACACATGGGCAATAAAAATAACATTAGGGGCGACTGTCCTTAAGTTGAAGATTTGGGGTATGATGGCAAACATGTCTCAGTGTCCTCATGGTAGCGAAGGACCTTGTATGGTACAATAATCCAGGTTTCTGCTACAGCCTTTTGCTCTGCCTGGGTCAATACTAATTCAATTTCTGTCTCAGGGAATTCCCAGGTTGCCTCTTGGCAGGATTTCTGAGCTGAGTGGAAGAGCATTGTGCAAGGTTATATGTACTTGAGAATGTGTGTGTCTGCCTGTTTCTGAGTGCACGTGTAAGTGTGTGTGTATGTGTGTGTTTGCGTGTGAGAAATTCTAAAACGCACATATTGGCTAAACAACAAGCAGATTGTGTTGTTTTGGTCAAGCTTAAGTTGATGGTGTTTCCCACATTTGGAGTTTCTATATTCTCACGCCACAATTTAATTGCTGTTTTGTATGTCAAAGAAATACACAGTTGGCCTGACACCTACAACAATGCCAGCTCATTGTGTGCCATGAATGAATGGATGCGCTCCCGCTCAGTGCTCACCAACAGCCCTTAACCACCATAACCACCTTCTTCACGCACATACGGCACCGCAGCCATTTTGTGCCAAAGCCAGGCTGTGCTGTGCCAACTGAGAAGCAGGCAACATTGAACCTCATTTCATTCCACAGCTGTTCCACCCCACTTGGAGACATTCATACAATACAACTTATTATAGCTTAATGCAACCTAATATTGATGTATGTGTGTACACAGAAAAACAGGGCAGCGTGGGGAGGAAAATTGGGAAAGAGACGGGTCCATATGCAGCCCAGTGATAATGTGAGAAGCTGGCGATAATATCTTGGTGTTAAATTGGTATCGATTGACTAAATATCCTGACCAGGAGGAGAGAGCGCCCGTCCTTTCATGCTTGTACGCCATGTCTGCTCCGACGGCTCCAAGCTGCACTGTGACTATCTGATCCATTTTAATACAGACGTCCTCACCGCCAGGCCTCTGCCCAAACCTCATTTTCAACACAGTGTGCTTGAGTCTTCCTGTGTGTGTGTGTGTTTGTGTGTGTATGCATCTCTGCTTTCAGTTCACCGGCAAAGATAATTTTTGTTGTGCAACTTTTATGTTGGTTTCATTCTTGGGTATAATATAACACCAAACAGCAAAACGGAGGATTACTGATTTCACACAAGATATACACAAAAAAGGAGGCCTGTGCCTATTATTTGTAAAGATTCACTTCAAATACTGCACAGAATGAGGCCATGTGACACTAGAGCAAAATATATGCTTGCACAATACTCTATCTGCATGCCCCACCTTTAAAAAACCAAGCACTCAAAGGCAATAACATGCCGTTTCCCTCCAACACTTTAGTCACACCTAAAATCAACCAACAACTTGAAACAAAACAATGACCTATTTAGACGAGAGGCCTGCACAGCAGTTGGTAAATGTTCCCAGAGCCACACACCGCTGGCCGGAACTGAGGATTTTTCCAGCCAAAGCCACTTTCACTACCTGCTGTGAGCGGAACGGAAGTCTCAAAAACTAGTAAAAAACATGAGTCATTTGTTAGATCGCAAGTGAATCTAAACTCTGTGTTTTAATAGGGCTGGGTATCCTGGTGCATTTCTGGGTTTTGTTTTTCCAGAACTGAAAATTTATTTATCACACTCCATCTCTTCTCAAGGAAAGGGAAGAGTTCAATTATATGCAAACCAGCCGGTCAGCTCCAAAACACACACACACACACACACACACACAAAGAGCTATTGTTTCACCGAAATGAACTTCAACTGACAACAATGGCACCAAATGTCAATTCATAAGCGTACAAATCACTAAAATCACTGCCTCGCATTGTTTTCCGACAGAGATGAAGAAGCTCAAGTGTACACACAGTTAACTCCTCCACAGTTTACTTCCAAATAACACACCCAATACCAGAAACAAACAGACAAAGCGCATTTACAAAAGACAGATAAGGTGCACAATCGCACTCACAAAACACATCTCCTGATCTACACAGACCACTAGCGCTGCAGCGAGTGAAACAATAGGCATTGACACAGAAAAGGTAGAGAGAGACATTGATACAGCTAGATGACAGATGAGAGAGCGAGAGAAGCAGGGAGACATGGAGAGAGAAGGGGGAAAGAGAGATTGCTTTGTTAGCAGGGCAGGGAATAAAGTGGTAATTACCTCACCGTGGGTTTGTTGATTATAGTTCAGCCAGGTTCTCCGTGTTAATCATTTACCAGGGGAAGACAGAGATTAGTACAGAGACAGACACAAAGAGGTGAGATAGCAGGCAGTGCGAGAAATATATTCATTTACATGCACACACACACACACACACAGCAGAGGAGGAAGAGACACAGACAGACCAGCTGGTAAAGAATTTTTTTTTAAAGACATAAAAAAGAACTCAGTCTAGAAGTGCAATCATCTCCACAGACTAGACACAATTACAAACACTGACTGCTTTTGCTTTACTGTATACTGCATGTGTGTCTGATGTGTGTGTGTGTGAAGGTATGGTATACAGAACGTGATTTACTTTGGTATTTAAACTAGATCATTCATGAGTGCACACAGAGGGAAATGATGCATAAACAGAGCAGATATTACACGGAAGACTTATGAGGGCTGCTTTCAATAAAGATACAGAAAACCAATACAAATATTCATCTCCTCACGCACCGTTTAAACACGCTTCACTGGCTTGGAGTTTGCCCGAAGCCTTTGTCAAAAGAGGGGAGAGAGGTACAGACAGGAAGAAAGAGAGAGAGGGAGAGTTCAGAGGGGTTTGGAGTTTGAGCAAGAGAGAACACAGGTGGGAGAAATTGGTTATAATATTCCTATTGTGCAGTGTATCTTTATGTAAATGATAAAGCACATATCTCCAATTAACAACCAGCCAACCAGTTTATTGCAGGACAGAAATGTCCAAAGTTTGAGCTGTGAGCTTGGGATTCAGAGGAACTGCTCCTGGATCACAAGTTTGCCACCTGCCATGTTGGATAAAAGGGAAAGCAACAGTAGAGGTGCGAGCCAAGAACAAGGGTAAGTCAGAGGACAAGGAAATAGAGTAGCTTATTTCAGGTTCAGGTTTGGGTGACTGTGACATTTATTCTTGTTACAGGTGTGTGAGCAGCCAAGATGTAGATGGTAAAAGCCTCTTTTAAGCCATCTCTTCAAAAAAAAAAAGGTAATTCAATTCTTAAAGTTTTGGCGCTTTGAGCAAACTTTCTGACAGATCCTGAGTGAATTTATGAGGATGAATGTAGCACAAGAGGCATGCACTGTTGTATCAGCAAAAAGGCAGGTCAATGTATTTGGTCCAACAGGTTTTAAAGCACACATGGCACAGAAGAGGGGGCTTAATATACCAATAAACTAGCTGGCTATTCAGGGGAGAGTACACTACTAGCGCGCACACACACACACACACTCACACACACTAGCACACTGGTTATAATATTTTTTACTTACCTTTAACTGCTCCAGGAAGTAAAAAATAATTTCTCCTCTAATAAGGAACTGTCGCTCTGAGAGAAACATTGTAATAAAAATCGAGAAGGATCGTAAACTCTGTTCATAAAATCATAAGAGAGGGCAATCTAACCACTTGAGCCCCACAATGAAAGAGGCCAGGGTATCTAATTCCACGATGTTCAACGCTGACCCGGCAGTCGGTCTATCAGTTTCATTTCAGAGCTCCATTTTTCAATCTGGAGGGTGCTAAATGTGTGCCAGTTAAAGTGTTTCGCTGAGCCTTTGTTACAGACATATTAGCCAGAGAAGAACAGAGCAACAAGGCCCTTCAGTCTCCACTTCACTGCCCCTGCTTCATTAAAACCATAAATCTAGATGTTGAAGGAAAGGTGATGGGCAGAGAATGTTTTCTGTCATCCGTATCAAGAGGAGCCTGTTTGCTCTCGAGCTACAGTTGTGTTATACATATGCGCTGAGTCTTTAATGCAATGTCTGTAACACCTGCCACCTCGCCCCTTTGGCTGTTTTTCCAGTGTCAGAGATGGCATGAATAAACTGGTCCACACAAGTCTTTTAGCTGTGAAGACTTAGTATAAAGCACAAAGGCCAAATCAACAACATTCTGCCAATGTGATCCAAAAGATCTAAATATGCCATTTAAACCTAGAATATTAGGTTGTAATGTTACATTACATAGTGATCTGATCCATTGTAAGAAGAGCAGAAATTAGCCAAGTGCATTGTAGTAAATTCAACAGTTAAGAATAATAGCTACCTAGCTTTCTGTACCATGAGCATCAAGTGGAGTCCTGGACCCCGCAGTGCAGCACCAAGCGAACAAAAGCACAGCTCTGCTTTCCCTGTGCTCCTCTCCCCTTGCCAGGCTACATTTATAGGCCTCAGGACAACCTGGCTCGCTGGCTGGCAGCTAATAGAAAATATGGTATGGGAAAATGACTGAAGCTCAACTAATCACACCGCCAATATCCATCACTGGGCAGGAGGGAGTCATGAGAGATAAAAGGGGCAAGGAGGAGGGGGGAGCGCGGACAAAAAAATGAGAAGGAGAGCGGGATGTAAGAAGGGAGGTAATGAAGAGTGAGGAGAGGGGAGGAGAGGAGAGGAGAGGAGGAACGAAGAGAGAGTCCTAGCAGTAAACCCAGGGGATTCTGGACCGGGTACAGCATCACGGCACCGCTGATAGCTTTGTGATTGGGTGGTGTTGTTGATGAGAGTGATTCTCTGCCACAGTGGGTTACCCTCTGCCGTGATGCTGATGGCATTGTGATTGTGTCGTGTTGCAGCTGGCTGTGAGGCCCTGCCACAGGCTGTGACCATTCATCCCTGAATCTCTGGGGAACAAGAAGGTGCTTCCTAATCCTCACAGTGTTCCTCCCCACCACATTTCTATTGGACCCCAATTACAGGACTGGGTTTTTACCCGCCTGGACACGCTGGATATAACCTCGGCTGACTCCAGTGCAGGATGAGTCCTACAGACTTGACAAAAGAGGCCCTTGGTCAGCCCCAGGAGCCATATTTCTGTCACATTTTGTGCATCCACAAAATGTAAAATACAAGACAAAACAGTGACTTACAAAGTAGTCTCTGCTGCCAATGGCTATTAAGTAATTCATCAGAAATAGTGTTTGGGGAATCAGGCCTTACAGAGAGCAAGAGTGTCTAAATAAGTGGGTGAGAGAATGAGAGTTATTTGGGCAGTAGCCCTACTGGCCCTGCAGGTCTTCCACCTCAACCCTTAAATTAGCCAGACTGAAACACCTGGATCAGCAGGTGAGCCTGACTCTGCCTTGCTAATGGCCCCAATCAACCCATTACACACACTCACAAACACAAGAACACACAAACACCTCCTCATTACCCAACAACATTCGCCTGTGCAGAGCAGCGCTTTAGCCTTTAATATACACCTGTGTCCTCAGAAATGCTATCTGGGACACTATTGAGAACAAACACTTAAGAAGAAACCCTTACTTCTGCCATTCTATAAGTAGCATAATCACTAACTCCAAAAGTCAGTGGACAGGTGAAAGCCAGGGTTAGAGAGTAGTCATTATGATAAAGATAACTGGCTGCTGGAAGAAGGTGAGATCAGGCCACTGTGTCGTTAAATGAGCCCAGGGCTCCACTGAATCCCCAGAGTTCAGGCCTTTTAACTTACCTAAAATACCAGCGATAGCTTTTGGGTTAGTGCAGGCTTTAGGTAACCCTCTTCAACTGAACACACAAGGACGTGATCTGCCGCATAGCACAGATTCTTTAAACAAACTGTGACTCATTTAGTAAGAATTATTGTGGTCGTTGTGTAATAGCATTGCAGCGCAAGTTCAGACCAGCTGTTTGTTCTGTGAAAAGCAGGTTGAAATGAACCAAATCCTGTTCTTATCATTAAAGCTCATTTGGCTGTGAGGACGAGCGCAGTGGAAACAATCTCGTTTTGTCCCGAACAGGAACATCAACAAGCGCACAGTGTTTTCTCACCTTGTGTTTGTAGAATTCCAATACACGACGTGTCTTTTGGCCACAGCAGCTGAGATTATGTTAAAGAGGAAAATCGTGGCTTTCCAAGCAGGCAGAGCTCCCGGGGTCCACATCAGGGAGCCCATCCTGTCCGCAGGGGCAAGCGGAAAGGCTCGGCACCGGCTGGGAGTGGCGGGCAAATCAGGTGAGGAGATCCGACAGAGGAGATCGGTAAACAACTCTCCCCAGCAGCTTCACCAACTCATCAACAAACTCAAACTTCTACTTCATCTGCTACTGCCAATGTTTTTGCATTATGCGTAAAGGTAGAGTGATTTAAAGAAACTAAAAAAAAAAGGTAAATCACAGGCTTCAGAGTGGAAGGTCAACTTCCACAGTGAGAGGTTCTTGAGAGTCTCTCCATGGTAGGCTACGAATAATGGTTTTGGACTGAGATCTCTTTGCTGAAAAACAATAGACTATAAAACTGAGACTAAACCTGAGTTTAAGGGTCAGAGTTTCCAGTGTACAGTAATTTGTTGAAACTGCCAGCTGGTTTTGCAGCAACAAGCTGCGGAGCGCTGGAAGGGTGGATCCGCAGAGATGAGGGCGGTGCCGGGGAAACTTTGGCCCAATCACTCGACAAGGGTGTGGTCATGTATGATACTGTAGTACAAAGTTAAATCCTTGTGAGGTGCGCCGACTGGTGTGGGGAGACAGTCTGTCACTGTTCCAGTTTGTTCTCAACTGAACTGAATTGTGACTTACTAAAAGTATAGGCCTAGAATTATTTAAACGTGTCATCCAACTGGCTCCAACACACAACTTAGTCCTGTCAGACCTCCAGCAGCTACTCAGCAGTAGCTGGGATTTTGCTTATAGGTACTCCAGCAATAAAGTACCTTTGACCACCTGGTTCACAGAATTCAACCAGCAAACTTCCTATTTCATTCCCTCCTAAACCTCCTTTCTGCATTACATCTTACTGTAGCTATAGCTCCAAATAGGGCAACATGAATGGAATGTCCAGTTACCCAACAAACAAGGTAATCAAACAATGGGGAGCAACACTGGCCCCCTTGACTATCTACAAGATCCACATTTAGTTCAGCTACACTTAGCTATATGAGGTGTGTGTGTGTGTGTGTGTGCGTGTTGATAAGTATTAATTCTCTGGTTGTTGTCAGCCGCCCCAGGGGAGGGTGTAGTGACAGTAATCACTACGCCTCCACGGACGAAAGCCACTGGTGGTCCTCTCTAATTATCTGATTCTCTTAAGAGTGAGTGTGTGTGTGTGTGTGTGTGTGTGCACGTGCATGCGTACTCTATCACTCATCCACACAAAGTTACATTGATAGCTTTGTGTTATTAACTGCTGGTGCTGCACAATTGGCTATTTCCTCGTTGCAGGACCCCCTTCCTTCTCTTGCTTTCTCTATCTTTTATTCTGTGTATGTGTGTGGTTCATAGTGTNTATGAACCACACACATACACAGTGAGCTCATTAGCTCACTTCCTGGAGGTCCCGATCATTAATTTCCCATGATGCCTCGGTGGTCCTGTGTGGCTAATTTGTCCCTAGTGAGCTGGCGCTCCCTCAGCAAATGTGGAGCGGACACGGAGGAGTAACTCACTCTGCGGGGTTCTCTCTCTCTCTCCCTCATTGTGATTGATCTATAGGACCAGACAACTAACAAATTTTGTAAGAGTGCCAGAGGTTAACAATGCTTTGTGGAAATTAATTTTATTCTTCCTCTCTTTCTGTGAAAAAAACATTCAAACATTCAATTTGAAATTGTCTTCAGAATGCAACAGTTAAGTATTCAGTGGCCCTGCAGCTAACTCTTCTGTCTCAGAATATAAATTGGCCAGTTTCCCCCTTGACTCAGATTAGACTGGAGAGTAAAGTGGGCTCATTTACCTCATGGGAGCACCAATTGAAATTTGCAGTTAAAATGCACTGAATTGAGAGCCATGTAGATTGCAAAGCTGATGAATTTTGCATATACCAATGGTCAATTTAACTAAACAGGCAGAAATAGAAATTTTAGTACTAACTTTACAACTTCACTTCACCCTCAAAATCCCCTCTCTATATCTAACTCCTGTGTGTCTGCAATTCATCATTATCAGCACTCTTTCCAAAATCTTTCCCATCTTTTTTCTTCAATCCCTATCCATCATCGGCCCTAATCTTCTCTTATATTGATCTTCTCATTACTGGTCAGATATGTTTTTTCCCCCTCATCTCCTGGCAGAGTTTATCTCAGCAAACATTTTCTGTTTTCCTATAGAGTCCAAACCTGCATCTGGAATGACTCCCTCCCTTCTTGTAAGATTCCTTTGAACCTTATTTGCACTTATAGCCTCCTGAAAACTTGTTTTCAAATACTTTAAATTTATATAACTCAATATGTAACAGTTTAAGTTTATTTATGAGTTTAACATAATCAGACTTTATTGACAGTGACTTGACAACATAGGGAAACTGTCACCACATTTTGATTAGTACTTCTGAACCATGACTGGTGTACAAAAGTATATAACATTACATATTTTCAATCTGAGCTCTTCTCGCTAATGAGAAGAAGAGGAAGCAAAAACACAAATACAGAATAAAATAACCAAAGCTGTTCTAACTTTGAAATAAAATTGTGTGTTTACATAAGACTGCATGACTCAACTACCAGCTTAAATCAAGCTAAAGATGATTCATGAATATGTCACCTTGATGTCCAGTGTATTGATTTTCTCCAGTTTTCTATAACACGATGAAAGCTAGAAATGATTTATTATTTCCATTGCTCCAGGTGTTAGGTTAGGGTTATTTTAATAACTTATGAGCATATTTTCAGGGCTGTTTTTGTTATGAAATGAAAAGAGTTAAAGAAATGGTCAGCTGTTCCCATGTGCATGCACACAAGGTAACAAACTGAAGAAAAGACCCAAAGTGTCTTAGTAAGGTGTTTGCGTCCAGAGCCATGGACCAATGACCATTCTTCCAAAAAATCTTCCGTCTTTGATGATGGCGGTGGAGACAGCTGTCTAACATGTCAGTCCAAAATCTATTGTTCCTAGATCTGGTGACTGTAAAGGTCATAACGCGATTCATATAATTTTTGTATATATCAAACCGTTCATTGTTCCCTTGTGCCCTGTATGTCACCTGTTTGTATGGATGATCTTTTATTTTCTGCATTATGTGCTATATTATTACTTATTATTCAATGTCACATTCCAAAGGAACTTTCCAAATTTGAGGGGAATAGTTTAATTTTTCCTTTTTCCTTGCATTTTCCTTTTTCCTGCTGTTCCTCCTCTCTTGTTCTCCTCACCACCACCCCGTCTTCTCTCGCCATTGCTATTGTACAGTAGTGTCAGTAGCCTCTTAATCCTGTTATCTCCACATATACAGGCTGACACCAAGCCACTCGCCAGAGCTGTAATCAACTACCCTACAAACACACACATAGACTTGCTTTTAACTTAAACACACACACACACACACACACACACACACACACACACACACACACACACACACACACACACACACAGCAGGACTGGCCCCATTCTCTGTCTTCTCTGTAATCCTGCTATTTTTGGTCTCTTACTATTTTGATCGGCCATATGCTTGCATTTTTCATGCGCATCTTGGCCTGTCTATCACTCATCATCCGAGAACTACTGCTTCCCATATGATATATGTTATCTTTGCCTGTCACTCTCCTCACTTTCACTCTACTCCACATTCACTAATCTTCCTCTCTTTACATCCCTGCATTTCTGTCTGTGGTCTCTGCAATTTTAATACTTATCTCTATTTAATCAGGAATTTGGCTTAATGATCGGCCAGGATTATTATGGGTTTTTTTCTCTGTTTGTTCCATGAACAAATGAACTCACTACCTACACACACTTAGAAAATAAGCTTTTTTCACAACTTTTTAAATTCCCTTTTCTTTGTCGTTTTGTACTTTCTGGACCTTTTTCCCCCTGCCTTTCTTCCATACGCCTACTACACTTATTTGCAACAGTGCCAATTTTATGGGGTCATCACTTTACTTGTGTGTATTTTTCATTCTCACCTTTTTCTTTTGTAAAAGTACATTGTGTGTGGCTCCTGCCTTGTGTGTACCTCTGCTCTATTCCTCCTCCTCTCTCGCTGCATCTCAGCTCCGTAATTACAGCTCTGGACTCAAGCAGTGATGGTAAATGCTTTTCTATTCCCCTCTCTCCATCACTCCCCCTGAATCTCCATCTTTCTCTTTTTCTCACCAAGCAAATTACATCTTGGTTACTATAGAGACATGTTTATTGAATGCTTTTTGCAGCACTTTCTTACTTCCCTCTAAGCCCCTTCATCTTTCCACCCCTCTTTTTTGTCAACTCCGCCTGTCTTTCACTGTGTTTACTCTTTTCTTGCACTCTTGTGTATTGATGCTTATCTGTGTCTTTTCCACCATCCCATTTCTCTCATTTATTGTCTGAGGAGCCACCTCAACTTCTTTGGTGACTAATAGTTGCCATTTGTAAAGAAAAGATGAGAACTGAGTATGTCGGATAGATTTTCAGAGCAGTAGTTAGGGCTATTGTTTGCCTTGGAGTACATGTAAGCGGATAAAGAAAGCAAGGTTTCTTTTCTAGCATGTGTTATCCATTAGTATTGACTGTGTAAGTGGCCCCCACTGAGTACAACACCATGAGATGCGAATCTGATTGTGTTTCTTCCTTCTCCTCATCACAGATACAGTGTCCAATCTGCTTTTCTTTCTCTCTATGGGCTCTTTTTTGGTTTGTTCATCCCTCAAAGCCGCTGAACCTGCTGTCCTTATGCTCCCCCTCTCTATCTTTGACAGGAGAGGGAATCAAACTTCAATACTCTTTTGGTACTGATGGAAATGTATGCATAGCATTGAGTATAGAGAACTGGCATGTACCCAAGACTAGCATTGAATGCTTGCACAATTTCTCTTGTAACCTGTAACAAGAGAACCTGTATCCTGGAGAGCGTCCATTGTGACCACGAATGACAATTACGAGATACTGGTGTATACTGAAAAAGCAGTGGAACACAGAGTAGGGAAGAGGTGTAACATGACAAAATGACTCAGTGATGTCAAGACCACAGCAATAAACTGGGTCCGCATGCATTTGAATAGATGAAAATAAAAAAAGTTTATAAAATAAAATATTGTAAAATTATTTACACACACACACACACACGGATGTTAATGCATAATTTGAAGAAATTAAACATTTAAACACATTAAAAGTTGAAGTTATTTAAAAGCAAAGCTAAGAAGATTTACCCTTTACTTGGTGGAGAAGGCAGTGCTAAATAGAAAAGTTTTTAGACTTAAAATGGCTTATCTTATATCAGCTGGGAGGTTATTCCAGTTCTGCGTTGCATGGTGAAAGAATGCTGCTTCACTGTGTTTTGTTCTGACTCTTGGGACAGCCAGGCTAGTCCCAGATGTCCTAAAGGTTCTCAGGGGTTCTTATGGCACAAGCGTAGGGGAGACCAGCAGGAGGCCAGGTATGGTTGTAACACTTTTTGCTTCAGCAACTATAACTCACTGACTTTTTTAGCCAGAGTTCTCAAACCTTTATACAATGTACCCACATGTGTTCACTATTCTATCTTCTATAAGAATTTCACAGACCTGTCAAATGCATTGTGTTCCCTTGTTACAACCTATTCCAATACCAGGGTAGGTTGTAACACATACTGGGGTAAGTTGTAACAATAAGACAAAAGAAGCAAAAATAGTATCCATACTGTATGATATGCTGCTTGTATCTATAGAATAAACTTAACAGTATGCTTAATAAATGCTACTAAAATGTACTTCAAAAACATCTTTGTGCATCATTAGGTCTAACAAAAAAGAGGCATGTGTCTGTATGTGTCAATGTGCATATATTCTTAATCAGAGTCACAGTCAGTGCTTGAAGTGGGCCGGTACTCATTGGTACGCAGTACAAACACTTCTATATTTTCCTCTTTGGCGTACCGGGACTTTTTCTTTCGCACTGGAATTTCTCACAAGCTGCCCGTACACCTCTCTGAGCTCTCCACCGGCGGAGACAGATTAGGGAAAAGATTGAGTGCCTATATACACAGCAACATGTAAACAACATGTGAATGGGAAGTACTGGTCACAGTGCTGACAAATAAATGCTGGTAACCTGGAGTGCAGGCTTGGCGTGCCCAGACTGCAAAGTACACTCTGTAAAATATTAAAATAGAACCCACAGGTAAAAATGCATCACATGTTGCCTAAGAAACTACATTTTAATCTAATATGAGTCAAACAATTCAATCAGCAATATTATAGACAGGTCATTAAACAAAAATGTGCCATTTCACGTTTTTAATTTTTGACTTTCAAAGTACTGTTTTCAAAGTCTTTAACCCTCTTTTTGGATGAAAAAGATCTAGGAACATGTTCTGTGCCATCTCATCTTATTTTTAATTTTTTTTTTCACATTATCAACTTACATAGATGTGTGTTTCGTCAACCCTTTTACCAACATATAAGTTTCTGTTTGAAAAGGCATTAAATCCATATCTAGAACAAATATGACATGCTATGAAAGATAAGACACCACTTGGTACAATAAGAGTGTTTGTAAAGTGGGAATATTAACTTGTATTTTACCTCTATGGGGTCGTAATCAAAATCAGTGATACTAATTAGCAGTTGGTGATCATGGCTATTGTAACATTGGTCGTTAGGGTCCATGGTGTCAACTGAGGCCAAGTGTAAACAACAGTCTTTAGAATTGTCACAAGGCCAAATATGACCAGTTGTTCAATCTTCTAGGAAGATATGAAAAGACAGCATTATATATGGGGGATAACGGTGTGATTTATCCTCCTCTGTTGAGAGACGGTTTCTCTATTGTGGTGAAAATATCTTCCTTCACTCCTCTTTCAAACCATCTGTCTTCCCTATCCAAATATGGAATCACAATGTTGTTGCATTTTTCCTCCTTGTCTTTACCTCTCGTGTGAAAGATCCAACAACAACAAGATGGCCTTTTTGGAGTGTGGCATAGACATTGAAGAGGGCAGGAACCTCCACACTGGAGTATACAGGAAACCCACACACAGACCAGTACTTACTTACTAATACCACTATTCACTGGAGTATAAGCAAGGAGTTATCCAAACTCTGCACCACCAAGTTGATAATTTACCAAAAAGTGCCCAGGCCCTAGAGAAGGAGCACAAAAAACTGAAGGATGCACTTAATTGATACTCTAATTGGACCCTTGTGAAAACAGCCACAAGATCCACTCTGACTGACAACCACACTGTGGCTGGTGAATGCAACAGCACCATTCCATACATGTCAGGAGTATCAGAGATTCTCCACATTCCTGTATTTTTCAAACCCAGCAACACACTAAGATAGAAACTGGTCCACCTGAAAGACCCCACCCCAAACACAAGAAAAGCAACATAGTGTATGCTGTCCAACGCAGTGAGGAATGCACAGATTTATATATTGGGAAAACCTAACAGCCTTTAATCAAATGCATGGCTCAACACAGGAAGGGTAACTCCTCAGTTTAAGACTCAGCAGTTTACCTGGAGAATAAGGAACACTCTTTTGAAGACAAAAGATAGAGAGGATAGAGAGGACAGGTAGTTTGAAAGAGGAGTGAAGGAGGCTATCTACTTCAAAGTAGAGAAACCATCTCTCAAGAAAGGAGGATGTCTACCAAACTTATCCCATTCATATGATAATGTGCTTCATCTCTTTGCCAGGAGATTTTTGGAGTGAAAAGTTGTTTACATTTGGCCTCAGCTGACTGGTAAAACTTCTTTAACCAAGTCCAGTTGCCCTCGATTAATGCTTCTTGGGTAAGAAAAGTATATTTTCATCTACAGTGTGATGAAAATTATATGTTAGACTCACTGATATGATAAATTCCAGGACAAAACACAAAAGCATGGTAACAGGGTTGACACAATGAGCTGCCCCTCCCCCCTCCACCCCCGTGAGACATTATGTAACTCAAAAAATTTAATTAAAGGCAGTGACAATTACTTGTCTTTTAACATAAACTTCGTAAAAAGGCAGGTGATGTCACTTCCTGGATATTATGCAGTTTTTGGAACAGTCCATTAGCTTTGAAGGGGTGTTTTCATTAAAAATAACACAACAACATGGTGACCTGACTAAATTGTTGTTTTTTGCAGTGTTTCACATATATTAAGAATAAAACCCATTCATGACAACAAACATTTGAGGCTTTATCTAGGTTTGTATGATAGTTTGACTTTTTTGGGCTCAATAGCTAGAAGAAGTAGAAAAATCATACTGAGGGAAAGGCCATTTTCAGAATTTCTGCAAGATGCTTTGCACAAAAATGTGATTAAAATTCTTTAAAAACAAAAGAAGCAGAAATTAATTTCCTCTTATGATATATATGAGATATATTATGAAAACTAAATTATAAAATATTTATTTGTTTTATGGTTTATTAAAAATTACAAACACTATACAAAATATAGTCTTGGTTAAAAAAATTACACTCTGACCTCAAAATCATTTTTTTCTCTATATATTCTGAATGTACCTGTTCCCAGTCTTGATAACCACCATGTCTGGTCTGGGAGGAAGTAGGTAAATACTGAAATGATCACATAACTCCTATCTTATCTCTTTTATTGGTGGAATTGGTGTTGTTACAACTCCATTTTACAACCTTAAACAGTCTCCCCCATCAGAGATAGAGAAATTTCTTTACTGACAAAGTCAAAACTATCAGATCTCATATCACACCCTCAACTTAGGATCCGTCATTCTCTGCTGACTGCACTGCCCCTTTTTCTTTTACTAAATGTGAACTTGTTATGTTGTCTGCATTACAACACATTGTTGGGCAGTTGAAACCCTCAGGCTTGCCGAATGACGCTTTACCCTCCCCGACTCTTTAAAGACGTTTTTCACACCATTGGCCCATTTGTTCTTACAATTGTGAACAGTAGCCTTACTTCAGGAATGGTTCCTGAAAATCTTAAGCACGCAATAGTGCAACCACAAATTAAAAAACCTGGACTGGATCATACAAATCCAGCACATTTTAGATCTATTTCCAAGCTCCCTTTTTTATCGAAACACCTTGAAAATGTATTTTACAACCAGTTAACAGCTGTGCTGGATGAGCACAACATTCTTGAAACCTTCCATTCTGGTTTTAAAACTATGCATAGCACCAAAACTGCTCTCGTAAAAGTTTTTAACAATATATTTTTAGCAACAGACGCTGGTGACTGTGTGGTCCTTGTACTTCTGGATTTAACAGCTGCCTTTGACATTGTAGACCATGAAATTCTGGTCTCTCGTTTAGAGCGATGGGTGGGCATTACAGGCATAGCCCTAAAATGGTTTCAATCCTTCTTGAAAGATAGAACATTCAGTGTCAACGGTGGTGACTCTGTGTCTACCATGGTGCATCTCTCCTGTGGCATCCTGCTCAATTCTAGGCCCTCTTTTCCCTTTATCTCCTCCCACTTGGATCAATACTTAGGAAACATGGCATCTCTTTCCATTGTAATGAAGATGACAGCCGGATCTATGTATGTTCATCCTTACACCTACCCACCTGTTCGCTCAGGTCAGTTGACAAACTTCTTCTGAGAGTGCCTAAAACCCGTTGCAAACTTAAAGGGGACCATGCTTTTGCGGTGGCAGCTCCGAAATTGTGGAATGCCCTTCCTCTTACCATCAGACAGGCTTCCTCACTGTCTGATTTTAAAACTTGTCTTAAAACCCATCTCTTCCATCTGGCTTTTGACCTTTGAGGATGACACTTGGAGGAACTGATTTGTTAGTGTTTTAATGGTGTACATTATACGTATGTGATAACCTGTAAATTGATGTTTGCTTTTTTTTTAAATCTCTGTACACTTTGTGCAACTTCGTGATTGCTGTTAAAGTGCTCTATAAATAAATTTTGATTGATTGATTGATTTGATATATTTGGGCCCAGAGCCATAGAGTGATTTGTAGACAAGCAGTAAGATTGTTTTAAAAGTGTTTTCTAGTCTTCGTCAGGACCCTGGCTGCGGTGTTTTGAATATGTTGTAGTTGTTGAAGAGCCTTTTCAGAAAGCCCAGTGAATACACCATTGCAGTAATCCAATCTACTGGAAATGAATGCGTGGGTGAGCTTTTTGAGGTCTTGCTATGCTATGCTTGCTGTGCTATCTATTTTAGATAGTGACTCTTATGAGAGACAGGGAGTTAAGGTGAGAGCCAACGTTCTGCCATTCTTTCAGTGGTCCAAAGACAATTATCTCAGTCTTATCTTTAGTTAGTTGGAGAAAATTTTGCTTCAGTCACTGATTTGCTCGATGCAGTTATACATACCTGTCAAGTTTTGGATTTGAAAATAAGGGAAATTTTCCAGCGCCCACCGCGAGCAGCCCCACCACCCAAACCAAACTCCAGTAGGCTATCCCTTACATTTTAAGACAGGTGTTTTAGCCTAAATGAAAACACAAAAGGGTATATATGA